>CM076612.1:2852393-2961222 GCA_038502775.1 Hippodamia convergens | reverse complement strand
AATGGATAGAGGTTTCGGGGTAAAAATATATTGTTCTGGATAACGCATAAAGATTTCTTGCTTGACTGACCTACAGGTCTTGTTGTACACCTCTGATATTTTTTTTATTGTTGTCCAAACATTCTGTAATCAATATACAGTGGACCCTCGTTCAGTCGAACTCCTAGGGAACTGTTCGACTTATCTATTGTTCGGCTCACCAAACATTTCGAGTTATTCAAGTGAGACTTCACTTCATTGAGAGAAAACTCAGGTGAACCCGAAATCATCATCAATGAGACATAAGCGACTGAGCACTGGAAACATGTCCTTAGAGTTCGAAAAATGGTATGATATTCATCACGTGGGGTCATTTGTTTGCGAACCAAATTTTCTTTGGTTCATTCGTTAGATCAAAAAGTTCCACTCATAGAGGCAATGGTGGTCAGTAGAACAACTTACAGACTACAGAAGTGAAGGTTCTCTTGTTGGAAAGGTGCAAAAGATTAATTCGATATCCCCACCCCTCTAGCCGCTACCCTAACAGCAAGTGATATCGAATTCATTTTTATACCCGTCCGAGCGTTTTTTCCATCTCAAAGATCCAATTTCGGTGTGTGAAAGTTATCGATGGAATACTGAGTCCCTCTGTATAAAAATAAAGCGAAGAAAAAAGTACACTCATACAAGAAATTGAATTGTCTTTCAACAAGGTGCTTCTCGACCATTTTTCCCAATTCAAAAATGAGAGCTGTTAGGGGTTGCAACCCCTAACATTTTAAATCGCTGGCTAGAGCAGTGACAAAAAGTGAAAAAACTCAGGTTTGTCATTTCAAAATAATTCAAAAGTGTACTCCATTCGCAAATATAAAATCACACCTCTGGCCTGGAAATTTGACACGTTCCACTCTATACAGAACGAAAATGGAGGTTGTAACGCTTGTCCAATTTTTTTTTATGTTCCAAGTCAACACTTCGTTGCCCTTTCTACATTCTTAGCAATTACGTATTTGTCAATGTAAAATTATTCGGAAAATGAATAAATTGGAAAAGATGTGATGAAGGAAAATAATCTATATGAATTGATAAAGAGGACTACTGTTCTAGATATTTGAAATATTTCGATTTCGAACAATATGTAAACAGAGAAAAAGCTGGCGACGTCATTTCTTCATTAACGATATTTTCTGTGTGCGCACTGAAATTTAATTAGGTGCACCAACTCCTGAAAACGATACCATGACCTCCTATGTGTTTTTATAAAACGAATGGAGTATACATGGATATAAGATCCCCTATGACGACAATTATGAGCCTAAGTAAAATTGCGAAATTCCTAATGTTGAGAACTTCGAAATTGTATAATGGACACTCTTTCAGAAGAATTTCGGAAACTTTATATTGGCAAAATATTAATGAAATTTATTATGAATCAATGAAATATTTTCATGGATATCGTTAAGTTTTTTTGCTATGAAAAGTGTTAGTTGGAGAAATGTTTTTTGTATCAGAAATTTGGCAAATAATATATCCGTGACAGAATTCCACCATGAAATGATTTAAAGCAACCACACAGAAAACTGTGCGAAACTGAAAAATTTTTACACGATTTTGTTCTAAAATTTGGCAGAATGAACTAGTTTTTTAAAAATTTGATAATTTGTTGATTAAAAAAGATGAAAACATTACCTGCATCAATGTTATCTTGGCTTATTTCTTAGAATTTTTAGTTCACCCACCAAACTGAACCATATAAAATTTCGTTTCCTATATAAATACAAAGATATTATATGTTAAGAAAATTGAGCAAAGGTATCTCAGTTATTGTCAGATATTCATATATTTTTGTTGCTGGAATTTGATCCTCTTATGATTTATCTCCAAATACGTTGAATCAAATTATCCTTTTCTAATGTGGATTATATGCATGTTCTATTCCACCTCGCTTATAAAAATAAGTTAGAAGCTATTAGAATGAATGCTGAATAATACCTACCCAGAAAGAACAAATGGGAACATTACAAGCGGTTAAGCAAGTAATTCCGAAAAACTTTCGGAGTTTTTCGCATACGAACAAAGCACAATCTTCTCCTGAGAAACACTCCATAGCAACTAAATACCCCAATGGCCATGCTGCAGATTGAGATATCCTTCGCAACACTTCAAATCCTTCAGTGCGGGTTGTAAGCTTATCAAATATGAAAATTCTTTTGAAACACTGTGTAATTTGGAGAAGAATAATATACTTTTAACCTATGTATGTTATATCAGATTATTACGAGAATTCCACCATTTATTCATGTCCCAATAAACAATATAGTACCTAATTATACAAATTTCCTAATTAATGTAACGTTGAACTCATTATCACTTCAATCTTCAGGACTACTCGACGTAATGAAACTATCGCTAATACAAGCATAAGAAGGTGAACATTTCTGTAGATTAGGATCGAAAAGTTCAGGATGAGCATTATATTTAAAGCTAATCAATTTATCGTCAGGTCCCTTGACACAGAAGAAATATGATGCACAACTCTTATCACTTGAATCTGGATATCTTCCTATGGATTCGCAAATTTGTTGTTCAAAAAGTTGTCAGAGTTGAAGGATTAGTAGAATAATAATCTGTTTTGTCAACTCGAATATGTGGGAGTACAATTCGAAACATCACTGTTTGTCTCTTGAGAGGTGTTGAAAAGCCACCATTTTCTGTTGTTTTCGCCAAAGACTGCGTTGTAAGTATCGAGAATGTTGTAGTCTCAATATTGGGTGTGGTAGCACTCCTATTCTTACAATCATAACTCTCGCTACATATCTGGAGATTGGGATTAAACTTCAAATTCTCTGGACACGTATATCTTTGATATCCTATACTTCCAGTTGGAAGCTGGACGCAGTAGAAATAATTCTTGCAAAATATATCTGCATCATCAGGAAATCTCCCAGTTGAAGGACAAACAAAGTCATTTGGTGTTGCAGTGCTATCCGAAGTCGATGAACACTTGACATTTGAGCTACAGCTCTGTGTTTTGGGATCAAATTTCAATTCACGCGGACACAGGTAAGTCTGTTGAGTGAAACTACCATCAGGTAAATATAGGCAGTAGTGATATGATCGGCAGGTTTCATCTCCTTCCACTGGGAACCTGCCTTGCTTAGAACAGTTGTAGCTTCCCGGAAACTACTGAAGTTGTAGTTGTAGCGGTTGTGGTATCAACGTTGCATCTAAACTTTGAACTACAAGTCTGTAGTTTCGGATCAAATTGTGTTCCATCGGACAAGTGTAGTTAATCTTCAGGTATTTTCCTGTTGGTAGATAATAACAGAAGAAATATCGAGTACAGGTGGCATCATCTTCAGGAAATCTCCTTTTTGCCGTACATTCCTCATTTTTTCGGTGTTTTTGCAGTGGTGATTGCATGATGGAATTATCGATGTATGTACCATTTCAAAAGATGATGAAAAAGGAAGTGTTTCTTCCTATTTGTACACCAAGTTCATAATTCTTTTTTAAAGTGATTCTTTCATAATTTTTTCTGACAAAAACAGTTGCACCCATTTATGCCCTTTTATATCTCGGTTGTCTAAATTTTTAGTGAATAATTTTTTGCAAGAAATGATGACCATTTCTCCAGCATTCAAAACGATATTTATTGAATATTTAGAGTCCAGTAGTTCTAATAAAATTAATTATTTTCGATCGCGAAGCACAACACTTCAAAAAGGTTGAAAAATCGCCGTAACCATAGATTTTCGGACCATGCTTTATTCGACGTAATTTGCTGCAAATGACGTCCAGTACATCCCCTTTGAAAGATCACGTCGAAACACCAAATACCCTGTATAAATACGAAGAGGTTATATGTTGAGAAAATTGAGCAAATGACTCTTAGTTATTGTCAATATAAAACCTATTCTAATCTGTATTATATGCATGTTTCATTCGATCTTGCTTATAAAAACAAGATAGAAGCTATGCTATGATGAATAATACCTACCCAGAAAGAACAAATGAGGTTAGCAGTTAAGCAAGTCATTCCAAATGACTTTTTGAGTTTTTCGCTTGAAAACAATGCACGATCCTCTCCTGAGAAACACTCCATAGCAACTAAATACCCAATGGCAATACTGAGGATTAAGATATCCTTCGCGACACTTCAAATCCTACAGTTCGGTCTGTGAGCTTATCAAATATGAAAATCTTTTTGAAACACCTTGTGATTTAGAAAAGGATACTATACTTTTAACCTACGTATATTAAATCAGATTATAACGAGAATTACGCCATTTATTGATGTGCCAATAAAGAATATAGTCATTGTACAAATTTTCCTAATTATTGTAACGTTGAACTCATTATCACTTCAATCTTCAGGACAACTCGACGTAATGAAACTATCGCTAATACAAGCATAAGAAGGTGAACATTTCTGTAGATTAGGATCGAAAGTTCAGGATGAGCACATACATATTTGAAACTGATTAATTTATCGTCAGGTCCCTTGGCACAGAAGAAATATGATGCACAACTCTGGTCACTTGTATCTGGATATCTTCCTATGGATTCGCAAACTTGTTGCTCCAAATAAGTTGTCAGAGTTGTAGGATTAGTAGAAAAATAATCTGTTGTGTCACTCGAATATGTGGGAGTACAATTCGAAACATCACTGTTTGTCTCTTGAGAGGTTGTTGAAAAGCCACCATATTCTGTTGTTTTCACCATAGACTGCGTTGTAAGTATCGAGAATGTTGTAGTCTCAATATTGGTTGTGGTAGCACTCCTATTTTTACAATCATAACTCTCGCTACATATCTGGAGATTGGGATCAAACTTCAAATTCTCTGGACACTTATATCTTTGATATCCTATACCTCCAGTCGGAAGCTGGACGCAGTAGAAATAATTCTTGCAAAGTAAATCTGCATCATCAGGAAATCTACCAGTTGAGGGACAAACAAAGTCATTTGGAGTTGTAGTGCTATCCGAAGTCGATGTACACTGGACATTTGAGCTACAGCTTTGTGTTTTAGGATCAAATTTCAATTCACGAGGACAGAGGTAAGTATGTTGAGTGAAACTACCATCAGGTAAATATAGGCAGTAGTGATATGATCGGCAGGTTTCATCTTGTTCCACTGGAAATCTGCCTTGCTTAGTACAGTTGTAGCTTACCGGAACTACTGAAGTTGTAGTTGTAGCGGTTGTGGTATCAACGTTGCATCTGAACTTTGAACTACAAGTTTGTAGTTTAGGATCAAAAATGTGTTCCCATCGGACAGGTGTAGTTAATCTTCAGATATTTTCCTGTAGGTAGGTAATAACAGAAGAAATATCGAGTACAAGTGGCATCATCTTCAGGAAATCTCCCTTGTGTGGTACATTCCTCATTTTTCGGTGTTTCTGTAGTGGTCGTGGTTGTTTTTGAAGTAGTTGGTGGGATGCATTCGTACGGTTACTGCAGATTTTCGTGATGGAATCGAAAAGGGTTCCATTAGGGCAGGTGTAGAGTTTTTCTATGAAAACACCATCGGGTAGACGGAAACAGAAAATGTAAGATTGGCAAGAATCGTCATTTGGATTCGCGAACACTCCTGACTCAGAACAAGCTGGGGAAGATGTCTTTATGAATTCGAATATCTGCAAAAAAAGGATAGTGTGAGAGTTGTATCATATTTCACTTAACAAACCAAGACTAATGTGTGATATTCACGTAATCCAGTAACTTTGTCTCCTGAAAGTATGGTGTAGTTTGCGTCAAATCCGGTAGTTCTGATTTTTTGCAGACTTGTTCATTATGTTGGGGTAATGTCAAAAATCGAAAAAACCGCGAAAAAATTGTATTTTTTCTTGGGATTTGTCTCCCTAATAGACTAGTTTTTGAAAAAACTTCAACTTTCTAAATGGACTCAATTTAATACAATGTCTCTGTCTCTGCAGACGAAATAGTTTTCTGTATACAGTCCTCAAAGTTTATATTTTTTTTTCAATTTCGGGCCATTTGTAGTAATAAACCTGATGTTGCAGTATGAGATGACGAGGATGAAGTGTGGTGAGGGGGGGAGGACATATGCCTTTCCACTGCATCCATACAGATATAGATGAACCCAAACCGGGGCCTCCCAAAAATTAATTATTAATATTAGGTTCTCAATTTCAAAGAAACACAAACTTATTAACTTTTCGTGTACTTATCTTTCATACTTCATCATTCCTTACTTAGCTTGAACATCCTCTTTCACACTCCTCATTTTCTCTTTTAACATCATATAGTAAAAGTACAGGACTTCGATAGTAAAATCAGCGTAGAAACGACAAAATTGCCAAAACTTGTGAAATTCGTAAAAATGATACATTTTGGAAGACTGTATATTGAAAACAATTGTGTCTACAGAGACAGTTGTGGTATCATATTGTAAGAAATTTAGTCTAGTTCGAAAACGCCCCGGGGAATTGTTTTCCCAAACTGGTTCTTTAGGGTGATAACAACAAAATTTCAAAAACACGATTTTTTCAGTTTTTTTTTTAAATTTTAGACGAAGTTGTGTTCAACGCTCGATGCCACAAGAGAACTACCAGATTTGACGCATGCTGTGATGTATAAAGTTACTGGACTTGTATGCATACTTTTCAATGGGCCAGTCTTCTAATTCGACCTTCGAAACAGCTGAGGATACCTAATAGTAATTGATGTACCGAGTGCGTTATCAAGACTCTAATGCTTCATGGGCATAAGTATTTAGTACTAATGGTGCATGCAAGATTTTTGTTTTCAGGAAAATAATATTATAATTATTCAGATATTATTTTAAAATCCATTTGTTGGTCATCTTCATAACGTGAGTTTCAAAAAATTCGGCATCAAGTAGGCAACGAAATTTTGAAGGTTTAATTTTCTGAATTTTGTTCAGAAGCAGAATATGGACGTCCAAAGTTCAATAGCCTACTTGACGATTAATTTCTTCAATGCACGTTATTTTGTCGATGTTATTGCTAATTTCCTTGTGTAGTCTTGAAAAACTAATGCAATAAAAAACGAAGAAATACAAGAATATCCCAGAAAATGCAATCAAATATACAAATAATTTATTGCCTTTGAAACATAGATTCATATACGACAAAGACTATGAAGTATTCGATTAATACTAGTTGAAAAATTGAATTATTACCATAGATGAGACAGTGTTATTAGCCTACTTCCAATCATTAGTACCTTGTCTTTTCAAGTAGTTATGTCACCACCAGTTGCTGAAGATCGACGAAAGCATTGTTCGGTATATAATTCCTGTTTTGGCACCTTTAAATGTTAAGCAATCTCTTTTTTCATACCTCCCAGCTTATCCAAGCTAAAATTTTCCTTTTTGTCACTTGATTTTTTCGAGCATCTCAGCCGTTGCTCGACGTTTCGTCAGTTGGAGTGTCTGGCATCTTCAAGAGTTATTCTTTCAGGAGATGTTCTCGCGGGATTGAGCTACGTGATTATCAGCTGCCATTATCAGGTGACTAAGGGCCAGTTTCATAATGAACCCCTACAGTACACTTTAATTAAAGTGCACTGTAAGCCTAAGCCCACTTAAAAAGTCCACCCAATTTCATAATGAAATTAAATGGGACTTTACGTAAAGGAGACTTTAGGTGAAATGTTGAATGTTGGCATAAATTTCATTTAACCTAAAATAGACAGTTGCAGTTGTATTTAACTACAGCCATCTCAAAATTGAAAAAGGTTATGTTATTTCCATGTCCTGTGGATATAACGATCAGGATCAAATTTAAAATATACACCTAGAAATTTGGGAGAAAAGACCAATCCCAAACTAAGTATTACAAAAAAAATCTAGTTGATGATTGCGGCTGACAAAAGGGCAATAAGGGAGCATTGTCTCAGATTAACATAATTGAATAAACATAATCTTTGAATAAGCATTTATTTTCACCAATTACATCAGCTTTATATAGCAAAATGACCTGTTATGATTGAATTTCTAACATGTTTCCCATTAACTGCATCAGCAAAAATTTTTCGATTATCACCTAATTCCTTTTCAAAATTATTGATAAGAAACATGTCATTGTTATCAATTGCAACACTGCAGTTGCAACCATAATGAGCCGTATGGCACTAATTGTAGTCTTATTCCAAATTTCGAAATCTACGTTTTCATACTCCGTATTCTCATTGCACTTGTGAAAGTTGATTTCGAAATAAAACACAACATAATTAATTTCAGATGAGTTGACAGTTGGGTCACGAGAGGTTAGGAATTCAGGACCAAAAGATACTTTAGCTGCTAAGGTCCCGAGACCTTTAAATATAAAGTGGCTTTGAGAACCTGAAATGTGTTAAGAAACTGAAATGTTGAACTTAAAGCAGCTTTAAAATTGAAGGCACTTCAAAATTGATTATGAAACTGGCTCTAAGGACATTCTGCGTCCTCGTCATAATTTATCAGCTCAATTCAGCGAAAACAATACCTGAAAGCATAACTTCTGAAGACCTTAGACACTAGGACTGGCGGAACGTCGAGAATATATAAATGACGACAGCCGAAATGCTCGAAAAAACAAGTGACGATGTACTAGGTTGTGCCGAATTTATCTGAAAGTTTATTTAATTTCTGAGAAAATGAAAGTTGAAGAAGCAGTATTTCAGCAATAAAGGTTTTTTCTCGAATTTGTGCTACACTCATGGTAACTAGAGCGTTGAAATTCTTCAATTGATGGAAAATGAATGAAATAAAAATATTAACAGAACGAAGCATTTGAAGTTTAGCACTATTAGAAATAAAAGTCTTTTTTCGAGAATGAAAAACTGCTGCTGTCAGGTATCCTGATTTCCCTGCAATATACTGACACTTCTGAATATCT
Source organism: Hippodamia convergens (assembly GCA_038502775.1). NCBI lineage: Eukaryota > Metazoa > Arthropoda > Insecta > Coleoptera > Coccinellidae > Hippodamia > Hippodamia convergens. The sequence continues at coordinate 2,952,375 of CM076612.1, read as the reverse complement.
GTCTGAAACAATTTCTTTCGAACAGAAAAAAAGTACTGAGCTGAACTTTTTACAATTTCCCTAATAGGGTATTCGTGAAAATTACAACTAAAACTTTGCCTAAAAGTAGAACACTTTCATATAGGTGAAGTTCTCCTACTCTGCAGGAAAATCTTTTCTCCTCAATTATGATTTTCCAGGAAAAATCGAACGGCGCAACTAACTTGGAATCCAATTTTTCAAAAAGTGCTGAACTGACATTTCTTGCTGTTTTTGAACAATCTCGAGAAACCCATGGAATCAAGAAAACAATTCATTGACACAAAGCAGCAGAAACCTAGCTCAATAAAAAAAAATTCTGATTGTATAATTTGGACCAATTACACATACCGGTAGACAAGCCTGTTGAAATACCCAAATTCATTGTTGTTTCGAAAATTATTTTCTCTTTTTCAGTATCTTAATGAGTTCATTGCAGTACTAAAAGTAGTGCTGTAATGAAACTCATTACAGCATTGTTTTCAGTTGTATGTTTCGTTTTATGGTTGTCAGTACTGACCTCCGATCGAATTAAGTTTCGAATCAAAACAATTCAAATTCCGTGATCTGTCAAATTTCGTATGTCACACCAACTGCCAAGATACAAAACAAAAGTCACTAATCTGAATTTTCATTTGAATTTCGAGAATATTTCACAAGAATTGACTGAAATAGAGAAAATACCGTCTAATACTCGTTGCAGAAGGCAATTCCAACACTCATGCTATCGAAAACACGCTCCTTCGTCGCTCGTTTTCGAACTTCGCATTCGTGTTGGAATAGGAGCTCATTCTGCAACTTGTTTTAGAATATACTATTCTCTTTTTCAGTATCGTAATGAGTTCATTACAGTACTAACAGTAGTGCTGCAATGAACTCATTCCAGCATTGCTTTCACTTATATGTGAATTTCGAGAGTATTCAACAAAACTGAAATAGAAAAAATATCGTCTAATAATCGTGGCAGAAGGCAATTCCAACACCAATGTGAATGAAGGAGCGAGTTTTCCAAAGCATTGTTCTAGAATATTATACTATTTCAACTAATATCATAAGCACCATAAATTGTTACGGACACACTTCATCAACGTATCGTACCACCTCAAAATCTTGGAAAGTTTTCAACTGCACTAATAAATAGGCTTTAAATCATTTTCGACATAATTCTAGAGTTAGTACTTCCACTTTTCGCTTAACACACTTGCTAACAAAAATGTTTGAGTGAATTAACTCACCACCAGTGCAATAAACGACACATATTTCATCTTGACTTTCAACTCAGGTCAACATTTCATTCTGATGTCAGATGGAAAAATAGAATGAGAGATAATATTAATCCTTGCAAGGCAATTAATTTCGGAATACAAGATAAACACCTTGATATTTATGAACATATGTAATTTTGTAAATATTTTATGAAAATTCCATATACAGACAGGTATTATAGAGGGGTGTTGAAAAATTAGAATGGTTAATTCATTAATTTATTTATTTCCCAAAACGTTCATTTCCATCCAATAAGATATCAGGATATATTCACATACAGATTTTACAAACAGCGTTGGTAGAACATTTTTGTAATTTTGAATCAAAAGATGTCATTCCCTCACAGTTAACCACAGTCTTAACTAAAACTGAAGCCTTTCGAACACAATGAATGTACGAAGAACACTTGGTGTCCAAAGGATTCAAGAACTTTCCTTCAGTTGAACAAACGAAATCGTCTACGGCTTGATTGGTAGAAATGCAATCCATAGGTTTTCCTGTTGTAGTTGTTGTCTTCGGGTTGATATGCCAAGGTGCTCTTGTTCCAGGTATTTTAGTTATTTTCCCGGTACTTCTGGAAGGGGTGGAGTAGGTGTTTATGCAAGGGCACTTGTAAGTCGTCGTACATAAACCTAATGTTGGGTCGAAGTACGAAAACCTCGGGCAAGTATATCTTGTCCTGATGAAGGTTCCATTCCTAAGTCGCGAACATAAGAAATAATCGGAACATGTGATATCTCTGGTATCCTTGAAACGTCCTCGTAAGGTGCAGACAAATTCTGGATTTGCAGGGGATGAATCACATTCTGGAGGTTGGGTTACAATTTCTGTAGTTGGAGGTCTAGAACTTATGGACGTTGTAACAGGGTTTTCAGTTCTTCTACATGGACACACGTAAGAACTGCTGCATCTTTTCAATTCTGGATCGAAAGATTTCCCCATTGGACAATTGTATTCCGTTCTGATGAAAGTACCATTACCAGACTCGCTGCATAAGAAGTAGTTGCAACATGACACGTCTTGTCTATTCGGGAACCTTCCAGGAGCGCTGCACACAAACTCTTCTGTTGGAATAACACAATCATCTGAAGCTGTGCTGAAACGATCGGGTGATTCCGTGAGTTGACAAGGACATTTGTAACTTTCGGAACACGTTTTGAAGACCGGGTCGAAGCTTGTTCCTTCAGGACATGTGAACTCGGTTTGAACGATAGTGCCGTTCGTGGATTCGCTGCAAGAATAATACGTGCAGCAGGATACGTCTCCAGGTTTCGGGTATCTTCCTACCGCAGTGCAGACAAATTCACCTGTCGGTTGACAGAAATCAGGAATTGTTGTTGGATTGTAGGGATCCGTGGAGTGGATGTACTAACAGTGGTGACACTACAAGGACACTCGAAAGATGAACTACAGTTTTGAGTTGTCGGATTGAACTTCAATCCATTACCACATCTGTATCTTGCTTGCACCAAAGTGCCGTCTGAGAGTTGAGAGCAAAGGAAATATGAAGAGCAGGTCTGATCTTGAATATCGGCATATCTTCCTTTTGATTTACAAACGAATGTGTAGTTCGATGGTGGTATTATACATCCTGAACTAGAGGGTGAGGATTGTGTACCAGATGTTCCTGTAGAAGGAAAACGGGTGGTTTCATCTGAAGACATAGTTCTTCCAGTCGAATTAGAGGTGGATGACTCCGTTGTAGAAGATGTTTCTGAGCAGGGACACTGATATGTTTTACTGCATCTTTCAATAGAGGGATCGAAGAAGGAATTTCTTGGACAATTGTATTTTGTCTTGATGAGAGAACCATTGTTCAGAGCTGAGCACAAGAAGTATGATGAACATGTTAGATCTCTTTTATCCGGAAATCGTCCTTTTGATGTACATTTGAATGGCTTAGAGAATGGTGGGACGATGCAGTCATTACTGGTACTTCCTCCTTGAGATGTGGTAGATTTTGGTGGTTCTGATGTTGATTTTGAACTGATTGGTTTTCCAGAATTCGAAGTTGGGGAAGCATCACCAGCATCTGAAGAAGGAGAAGTACTTTTTGTCTTTCTAGTCGAATCTGTTACACTGCTACCCGCAGAACTTGAAGTTCCTCTTGTCCTTGGTGATTCAGTCGTTGGTGATTTTGGAGTTGATCCAGAAGTTGAAGTAGATTTCGTCTTACCGGAAGAGCTAGATGACGGTGATACTTCTTCAGAAGGTTTTGTGTTTTCTGTGTTATCAGATGATTTTGCAGTCTTTCCACTAGCGCTAGAAGATTCTGTTGTTCTCGAGGTCGTTACTGCAGAAGATCCTGGAGTGGTGCCTGATGTTTTGGAACATGGGCACTCATACTCCTTACTACATCTTCCTAGTGATGGATCAAAGAACGAATTTCTTGGACATTTGTATTTTGTCTTGATGAGAGAACCATTGTTCAAAGCTGAGCACAAGAAATATGATGAACATGTTAGATCTCTTTTATCCGGGAATCGTCCCTTCGTAGTACATCTGAATGGCTTAAAGAATGGTGGGACGATGCAGTCATTACTGGTACTTCCTCCTTGAGATGTGGTAGATTCTGGTGGTTCTGATGTTGATTTTGAACTGATCGGTTTTCCAGAATTCGAAGTTGGGGAAGCATCACTTGCATCTGAAGAAGAAGTCCCTTTTGTCTTTCTAGTCGAATCGGTTGCACTGCTGCTCGCAGAAGTTGAAGTTCTACTTGTCCTTGGTGATTCAGTCGTTGGTGATTTTGGTGTTGATCCAGAAGTTAAAGTAGATTTCGTCTTACCGGAAGAGCTAGATGACGGTGATACTTCTTCAGACGATTTTGTGTTTTCTGTGTTATCAGATGATTTTGCAGTCTTTCCACTAGCGCTAGAAGATTCTGTTGTTCTCGAGGTCGTTACTGCAGAAGATCCTGGAGTGGTGCCTGATGTTTTGGAACATGGACACTCGTACTTTCTACTACATCTTCCTAGTGAAGGATCAAAGAACGAATTTTTTGGACATTTGTATTTTGTCTTGATGAGAGAACCGTTGTTCAGCGCTGAGCACAAGAAGTATGATGAACATGTTAGATCTCTTTTATCCGGGAATCGTCCCTTCGATGTACATCTGAATGGCTTAAAGAATGGTGGGACGATGCAGTCATTACTGGTACTTCCTCCTTGAGATGTGGTAGATTCTGGTGGTTCTGATGTTGATTTTGAACTGATCGGTTTTCCAGAATTCGAAGTTGGGGAAGCATCACTTGCATCTGAAGAAGAAGTAGTACTTTTTGTCTTTCTAGTCGAATCTGTTACACTGCTGCTTTCAGAAGTTGAAGTTGCTCTGGTCCTTGGTGATGCAGTCGTTGATGATTTTGAGGTTGATCCAGAACTTGAAGGAGATTTCGTTTTACCGGAAGAGCTAGATGACGTTGATACTTGTTCAGAAGATTTTGTGTTTTCTGTGTTATCTGATGATTTCGCAGTCTTTCCGCTAGAACTAGAAGATTCTGTGGTTCTCGAGGTCGATATTGAAGAAGATCCTTTTGGTGATGCTGTCGATGATTTTGGTGCTGATCCAGAACTTGGAGAAGATTTCGTCTTACCGGAAGAGCTAGATGACGTTGATACTTGTTCAGAAGGTTTTGTGTTTTCAGTGTTATCTGATGATGTCGCTTTCTTTCCGCTTGAGCTAGAAGCTTCAGTTGTTCCTGAGGTCGTTACTGCCGAAGACCTTGGAGTGGTGCCTGATGTTTTGGAACATGGACACTCGTACTTTTTACTACATTTTCCTAGTGAAGGATCAAAGAACGAATTTCTTGGACATTTGTATTTTGTCTTGATGAGAGAACCATTGTTCAGAGCTGAGCACAAGAAGTATGATGAACATGTAAGGTCTCTTTTATCCGGGAATCGTCCTTTCGATGTACATTTGAATGGCTTAAAGAATGGTGGGACGATGCAGTCATTACTGGTAGTTCCTCCTTGAGATGTGGTAGATTTTGGTGGTTCTGATGTTGATTCTGAACTGATCGGTTTTCCAGAATTCGAAGTTGGGGAAGCATCACTTGCATCTGAAGAAGAAGAAGTACTCTTTGTTTTCCTAGTCGAATCTGTTACACTGCTGCTTTCAGAAGTTGAAGTTTCTCTTGTCCTTGGTGATTCAGTCGTTGATGATTTTGAGGTTGATCCAGAACTTGAAGGAGATTTCGTTTTACCGGAAGAGCTAGATGACGTTGATACTTGTTCAGAAGATTTTGTGTTTTCTGTGTTATCTGATGATTTCGCAGTCTTTCCGCTAGAACTAGAAGATTCTGTTGTTCTCGAGGTCGATATTGTGGAAGACCCTTTTGGTGATGCTGTCGATGATTTTGAGGTTGATCCAGAACTTGAAGAAGATTTCGTCTTACCGGAAGAGCTAGATGACGTTGATACTTGTTCAGAAGGTTTTGTGTTTTCAGTGATATCTGATGATGTCGCTGTCTTTCCGCTTGAGCTAGAAACTTCAGTTGTTCCGGACTTCGTTACTCCAGAAGATCTTGGGGTGGTGCCTGATGTTTTGGAACATGGACACTCGTACATTTTACTACATCTTCCTAGTGACGGATCAAAGAACGAATTTCTTGGACATTTGTATTTTGTCTTGATGAGAGAACCATTGTTCAAAGCTGAGCACAAGAAATATGATGAACATGTTAGATCTCTTTTATCCGGGAATCGTCCCTTCGTAGTACATCTGAATGGCTTAAAGAATGGTGGGACGATGCAGTCATTACTGGTACTTCCTCCTTGAGATGTGGTAGATTCTGGTGGTTCTGATGTTGATTTTGAACTGATCGGTTTTCCAGAATTCGAAGTTGGGGAAGCATCACTTGCATCTGAAGAAGAAGTCCCTTTTGTCTTTCTAGTCGAATCGGTTGCACTGCTGCTCGCAGAAGTTGAAGTTCTACTTGTCCTTGGTGATTCAGTCGTTGGTGATTTTGGTGTTGATCCAGAAGTTAAAGTAGATTTCGTCTTACCGGAAGAGCTAGATGACGGTGATACTTCTTCAGAAGATTTTGTGTTTTCTGTGTTATCAGATGATTTTGCAGTCTTTCCACTAGCGCTAGAAGATTCTGTTGTTCTCGAGGTCGTTACTGCAGAAGATCCTGGAGTGGTGCCTGATGTTTTGGAACATGGACACTCGTACTTTTTACTACATCTTCCTAGTGAAGGATCAAAGAACGAATTTTTTGGACATTTGTATTTTGTCTTGATGAGAGAACCATTGTTCAGCGCTGAGCACAAGAAGTATGATGAACATGTTAGATCTCTTTTATCCGGGAATCGTCCCTTCGATGTACATCTGAATGGCTTAAAGAATGGTGGGACGATGCAGTCATTACTGGTACTTCCTCCTTGAGATGTGGTAGATTCTGGTGGTTCTGATGTTGATTTTGAACTGATCGGTTTTCCAGAATTCGAAGTTGGGAAAGCATCACTTGCATCTGAAGAAGAAGTAGTACTTTTTGTCTTTCTAGTCGAATCTGTTACACTGCTGCTTTCAGAAGTTGAAGTTGGTCTGGTCCTTGGTGATGCAGTCGTTGATGATTTTGAGGTTGATCCAGAACTTGAAGGAGATTTCGTTTTACCGGAAGAGCTAGATGACGTTGATACTTGTTCAGAAGATTTTGTGTTTTCTGTGTTATCTGATGATTTCGCAGTCTTTTCGCTAGAACTAGAAGATTCTGTGGTTCTCGAGGTCGATATTGAAGAAGATCCTTTTGGTGATGCTGTCGATGATTTTGGTGCTGATCCAGAACTTGGAGAAGATTTCGTCTTACCGGAAGAGCTAGATGACGTTGATACTTGTTCAGAAGGTTTTGTGTTTTCAGTGTTATCTGATGATGTCGCTGTCTTTCCGCTTGAGCTAGAAGCTTCAGTTGTTCCTGAGTTCGTTACTGCAGAAGATCTTGGAGTGGTGCCTGATGTTTTGGAACATGGACACTCGTACTTTTCACTACATCTTCCTAGTGAAGGATCAAAGAACGAATTTCTTGGACATTTGTATTTTGTCTTGATGAGAGAACCATTGTTCAGAGCTGAGCACAAGAAGTATGATAAACATGTTAAATCTCTTTTATCCGGGAATCGTCCCTTCGATGTACATTTGAATGGCTTAAAGAATGGTGGGACGATGCAGTCATTATTGGTACTTCCTCCTTGAGATGTGGTAGATTTTGGTGGTTCTGATGTTGATTTTGAACTGATCGGTTTTCCAGAATTCGAAGTTGGGGAAGCATCACTTGCATCTGAAGAAGAAGAAGTACTCTTTGTCTTTCTAGTCGAATCTGTTACACTGCTGCTTTCAGAAGTTGAAGTTCCTCTTGTCCTTGATGATGCAGTCGTTGATGATTTTGAGGTTGATCCAGAACTTGAAGGAGATTTCGTCTTACCGGAAGAGCTAGATGACGTTGACACTTGTTCAGAAGATTTTGTGTTTTCTGTGTTATCTGATGATTTCGCAGTCTTTCCGCTAGAACTTGAAGATTCTGTTGTTCTCGAGGTCGATATTGAAGAAGATCCTTTTGGTGATGCTGTCGATGATTTTGGTGTTGATCCAGAACTTGGAGAAGATTTCGTCTTACCGGAAGAGCTAGATGACGTTGACACTTGTTCAGAAGGTTTTGTGTTTTCAGTGCTATCTGATGATTTCGCTGTCTTTCCGCTTGAGCTAGAAGCTTCAGTTGTTCCGGAGTTCGTTACTGCAGAAGATCTTGGAGTGGTGCCTGATGTTTTGGAACATGGACACTCGTACTTTTTACTACATCTTCCTAGTGAAGGATCAAAGAACGCATTTCTTGGACATTTGTATTTTGTCTTGATGAGAGAACCATTGTTCAGAGCTGAGCACAAGAAGTATGATGAACATGTTAGGTCTCTTTTATCCAAGAATCGTCCTTTCGATGTACATTTGAATGGCTTAAAGAATGGTGGAACGATGCAGTCATTAGTGGTACTTCCTCCTTGCGATGTGGTAGATTCTGGTGTTTCTGATGTTGATTTCGAACTGATCGGTTTTCCAGAATTCGAAGTATGCGAAGATTCACTTGCATCTGTCTTTCTAGTCGAATCTGTTACACTGCTACCCGCAGAAGTTGAAGTTCCTCTTGTCCTTGGTGATTCAGTCTTTGGTGATTTTGGTGTTGATCCAGAAGTTGAAGAAGATTTCGTCTTACCGGAAGAGCTAGATGACGGTGATACTTCTGCAGAAGGTTTTGTGTTTTCTGTGTTATCTGATGATTCCGTTGTCTTTCCGCTAGAACTAGAAGATTCTGTTGTTCTCGGGGTCGATATTGAGGAAGACCCTTCTGGTGATGCTGTCGATGATTTTGAGGTTGATACAGAAGTTGAAGAAGATTTCGTCTTACCGGAAGAGCTAGAAGATTCTGTTGTTCTCGAGGTCGATATCGAAGAAGATCCTTTTGCTGATGCTGTCGATGATTTTGGTGTTGATCCAGAACTTGGAGGAGATTTCGTTTTACCGGAAGAGCTAGATGATGTTGATACTTGTTCAGAAGGTTTTGTGTTTTTTGTGTTATCTGATGATTTCGCTGTGTTTCTGCTTGCGCTAGAAGATTCAGTTGTTCCTGCAGAAGATTCTGGAGAGGTGCCTGATGTTTTGGAACATGGACACTCATACTTCTTACTACATCTTCCTAGTGATGGATCAAAGAACGAATTTCTTGGACATTTGTATTTTGTCTTGATGAGAGAACCATTGTTCAGAGCTGAGCACAAGAAGTATGATGAACATGTTAGATCTCTTTTATCCGGAAATCGTCCTTTAGATAAACATTTAAATGGCTTAGAGAATGGTGAGATAATGCAGTCATTACTGGTACTTCCTCCTTGGGATGTGGTAGATTTTGGTGGTTTCGATGTTGATTTTGAACTGATCGGTTTTTCGGAAATCGAAGTTGGGGATGCATCACTAGCATCTGATGAAGAAGATGTACTTTTTGGCTTCCTAGACGAATCTGTTATACTGCTGCTTTCAGAAGTTGAAGTTCCTCTTGTCCTTGGTGATGCAGTCGTTGATGATTTTGGGGTTGATCCAGAACTTGAAGGAGATTTCGTCTTACTGGAAGATCTAGATGACGTTGATACTTGTTCAGAAGATTTTGTGTTTTCTGTGTTATCTGATGATTTCGCAGTCTTTCCGCTAGAACTTGAAGATTCTGTTGTTCTCGAGGTCGATATTGAAGAAGATCCTTTTGGTGATGCTGTCGATGATTTTGGTGTTGATCCAGAACTTGAAGGAGATTTCGTTTCACCGGAAGAGCTAGATGATGTTGATACTTGTTCAGAAGATTTTGTGTCTTCTGTGTTATCTGATGATTTCGCTGTCTTCCTGCTTGCGCTAGAAGATTCAGTTGTTCCTGAGGTCGTTACTGCCGAAGACCTTGGAGTGGTGCCTGATGTTTTGGAACATGGGCACTCATACTCCTTACTACATCTTCCTAGTGATGGATCAAAGAAAGAATTTCTTGGACATTTGTATTTTGTCTTGATGAGAGAACCATTGTTCAGAGCTGAGCACAAGAAGTATGATGAACATGTTAGATCTCTTTCATCCGGGAATCGTCCTTTAGATAAACATTCAAATGGCTTAGAGAATGGTGGGATAATGCAGTCATTGCTGGTACTTCCTCCTTGGGATGTGGTAGATTTTGGTGGTTTCGATGTTGATTTTGAACTGATCGGTTCTTCGGAATTCGAAGTTGGAGATGCATCACTAGCATCTGATGAAGAAGATGTACTTTTTGTCTTCCTAGTCGAATCTGTTACACTGCTGCTTTCAGAAGTTGAAGTTCCTCTTGTCCTTGGTGATGCAGTCGTTGATGATTTTGATGTTGATCCAGAACTTGAAGGAGATTTCGTTTTACCGGAAGAGCTTGATGACGTTGATACTTGTTCAGAAGATTTTGTGTTTTCTGTGTTATCTGATGATTTCGCAGTCTTTCCGCTAGAGCTAGAGGATTCTGTTGTTCTCGAGGTCGATATTGAGGAAGATCCTTTTGGTGATCCTGTCGATGATTTTGGTGTTGATCCAGAACTCGAAGGAGATTTCGTTTCACCGGAAGAGCTTGTTTCAGAAGGTTTGGTGTTTTCTGTGCTCCCTGATGATTTCTCTGTTTTTCCGCTAGATATAGAAGATTCTGTTGTTTCTGAGGTCATAACGGGAGAAGATCCTGTAGAAATGCCTGAGGTTTTAGAACAAGGACATTCGTACTGTTTACTACATCTTCCTAATGATGGATCAAAGAACGAATTTTTAGGACATTCGTATCTTGTTTTGATGAGAGAACCATCGTTCAGAGCTGAGCACAAGAAGTACGAAGAACATGTTAGATCTCTTTTATCCGGGAATCGTCCTTTCGATGTACATTTGAATGGCTTGGAGAATGGTGGGACGACGCAGTCATTACTGGTACTTCCTCCTCGAGATGTGGTAGATTTTGGTGGTTCTGATGTTGATTTCGAACTGATCGGTTTTCCAGAATTTCCCTTTTGTGTAGCAGTAGATCTAGTTTGTTCTGTCGTGGCAGAGTTCGACGATTGGGAATTACCACCAGCTGAAGATCTCGTAGATGTACCCTTTGTTTGTCCACTAGATCTTTGGGAAGTGGTTGGTTCCGACTGAGGTGATTCAGTTGTTGATTTTTTCGCTGTACTTTGAGAGCTGCGGGGCGTTCTTGTTTCAACCGTAGTTGTTGGTGATTGTTCTGAAGTTTTCGTGTTTTCTGAAGTTCTTGTAGGCATAGGTGTTTTCGTACTGGAAGACGGTTTTTTTGTAGTTTTTGTATTCGTAGACGCAGATCCAGAGGTTCTCTGAGAAGTGCTCATGCTCGAACCAGGGGCGAGTGTTGTTTTTTCTTTCACTGCTTCAGTGGTTGAAGTGGTCATCGTTCGCATAGATGTAGGTTTTTTTCGTTTTTCCTGATTCCGTAGTGGATATTCTGGATGTTGTCTCTTCTGATTTTGTATTCGACGTTGATTCCGTGTTTCGTCTTGTGCTCGATGAAATCGAGGTTCTTTCACTTTCCTTGGGCGTTGTGGATTTAGAAACATTTTCTGTAGATATTTCATCTCTGCCTGTTCCTGTTGATGGTGTATTTGTTGTTGTTTTTGAGGTTTTTCCTGGGACTTCAGTGGAAGTACAGGGACACACGTAAGTGTCAGTACATTTTTCTAGGTAAGGGTTGAATGTTAGACATCTAGGGCAACGGTATCTTTTTCTAGAGAGTTTACCCTCTGCATCCAGTTCACATAAGAAGTATGTATTACAAGATAGATCTTGACTATCAGGAAACCTTCCCCTGCTCGAACAAATGAATTCCTTCGTGGAGACCTCGCAATTCCAGGATATTGGAGTTGATTTGGTTGTAGAAAGCTTCTGTGAAGTAGTTGGCGCTTCTTTCGTTGTTGGTTTCGACGGAAGTATGGTTGAATATGTAGATCCTGTACCTAATTGACAAGGACATTCATATTTGAAGCTACATTTTTTCTGCTTTGGATCGAACGAGGATCCATATGAACAACTGTATTTGGTTTTCAAATATCCACCGTTCGATAATTTCGAGCATAGGAAATAGTCTGTGCATGTTACATCCTTTTTATCTGGGAATGTTCCTTCGTTTGGACAGACGAATATGTTCGAACTTTGTGCATCTATGCAATCATCAGTTGTGACCTTCATGGTTGTTGATCTTGTTGCTCTGGTATTATGTCGGTGGGGTATTTCGGTCCAACTTCTGAGATCTGTCCATCGTTCGAAACTTTCAGTCCTTCTGAAACGTTCTTCCCATCCTATATTTTCGTGCTTTTCTCTTTGTCTTTCCAAGTCTCTATTAGAAATTTCACTTCTTCGATGCGACCTTTCTTGACAGGGGCATTCGTAGCTCACGTGACATTTTTGTGTTCTAGGATCGAATAAAGAACCCTCTGGACACTCATACTCTGTCTTCATATATTCTCCGTTGCGCAGCAGTGAACATAAGTAATATTTCTTACAGGATGATCCAGTCAAATCAGCATATTTACCACTTCTGCGGCACTCATAGTTGCTGACATGTTCATTCCTGCAGTGATAGTGTACGTTGTTGACCTTCTCGATCTCGGATACATCTCTGGTGGACCTGGATGTTCTCGGACATGTGTAGTTCTTCGAACACGTTGCCGTATTCGGTGAAAATACGGATTTCTCAGGACAACTGTATTGAGTTTGTATCAATTCCCCTTTCAGCGTATATGAACATAAATAGAAAGAGTTACAAGTTTCGTCGGTAGGGTTCTCATAACGACCCGCTTTTTTGCAAACAAATTGCTCTTGCTCTTCCCCATAAATAACCCTAAAAATCTGAAAAAAAGGAATCATTATTGGATCGTTGAACATGAAGAAGGATCATCAATATATCTTCGAGACTAACTCATTCGAACAATTATCGTTATATTTTCCGGAATTATTGTAAATTTCATGAACTGAAAAATATGGTGAGTTTGCATGCAGGGTCATAGAAATCTTGATTTTTGAGGACCATTATAGTCGATTGCATGTAAAAAACTACTTTCTCTAATTCTGTGTTAGACAAGTTTGTCTATATCTGTCATCTTGTAGAACAAAATAGTTAGAGAATATCTCAGTTGTGCATAGTATTGTTCGTATTTATTATTCATTACATATTGGCCTATTGCCACGGATTTAGTATCTGTCAAATTTATGAAAGAGAAAACCTTTCTGCCAATCACAATTTTCCAATGCAAAAAAAAAAGATTTATGAAAATATTCAATACTTGCACAGAAGCTCTATTCTAACTCTCATTCATCAAAAAAATTCATCCCTTCTTAGTTCGCTCTGAATTTTCAATTTCTTCACTTGAACTTTGAAAAAATATCCGCTAAGATGAAAATTTTGAATATCCTTTATTTCACTTGTTCATTTATTTGAATGCAATAAACAAATAAAATCCTAGATCCTTTCATTTTTATAGACCAAAAAATGATCTAGGTGAAATTCTCTTGAAATTTCAGAGAAAATTAAAATTTTCCTGAATTAACTGATTATTAGAAAATTGATATTGAACAGATATTTGTGTACTACTTACAAAGAGTAGAAGGAAAGAAGTAGCCAATCTCATGTTGAGCTGATTCACAACTGCTGACGACTGGCTGCTTTTCCAAAATTTTTATATTTTTGAGATGACCACAAAATGCAATGTGATGTGTATGGCTTAATTTTATGGCACTGAGTTTCAATTATGAAAGTGTTGAAACAAAAATTGAATAGATATATGGCTGTAAACCTGAGATAATCTGGAATATTATCTTTAATTTGAGATTAACAAATAAAGCAATTTTTATGAGGGCGCCTTAAATTTTCGTTTCTTCTGTCAGTTTGATAAATAAATTAACTCAAACTGTTGGCTTATTCGAGTTATGTATTGCATCGCTTCGAAATTAATCGAATACTCACCTTAACATTGCGGAACTCATTGTTTCCTGAGTTTATGAACTGGAGTAACGCAACGGGGTCGTTTCATTCCATTTTGAGAAGTTCATGACTGATTTCGTTTTGAATTCATGACAAAATTGTGTTTCATTCAGTCTTCTGTTCTCAAAACTTCAGAATATGATCAGATTTCCATTCGGGCCATGAATTTCTTTCATTATTCAACCATTTTTCTAATAGAAAATATGAGGGTTTTTCATATAACTTTTTGTTCAACACCATTTTTTCTTTCAAATTAAAGTTTTATTTAGTTGTGAAAAATGTTTGAAGTCATTATAAAACTTTTTAGTAGTCAGAGAATATCAGGACAATAAAACTATATGTTATATGACATCATCTGACAGTAGTTCACTTGATTTTTTTTTAATAAATGATATCTATCCTCTATGTGAATTAATGTGAAAAGAGTCTCAGCAGTATTGTAGTTTTTGTGATCAAACTAACAACGTTATGTCAAAAAGTCACGGGATAAAAAAGTTGAGTCTGTCTTTCTAAATCAATATCTCAAACAGTAAAATTAAGGCACATCATGAAATTTTGATGCAAAATATCATAGGAGTTGTTTTTTTCAGCTCCTTGTGTATACATTTCAGGGTGACAAAAACACTCAAAAACTGCGATTTCATTAGCATACGTTATGTGCCAAATTTCAGTGATAGATATATTGAGTACAAATCCCTCTTGATTTTTGCTAAATGATTACTCCTTGAAATTTTTCGTATCAATTCAGAAGCACCCGGAATACTATGTATTTGCAGCTGGTGCTAGTTGAACGAGAGTTTAAGATTTTCAAAATAATCAACAGTTTGTATTTTATTCGAATTACAAAAATTCTAACTCTTCTGGTACGTTGAAAGGTGTCCTGGGCTCGATTTTCGTGAAATCACCATTAGTGAAAACCTTTTCGTGATAACCTCATTTATTTTGAAGATAAAACAGAGTTTTGACATTATATCGATTTCGAAAATGTAAAAAAAATTTTCATTTTCAAAAATAATATAAAGTTTTCACGTGCTGTTTTTCACTGAAAATGAGACACAGGGACGGGCCGAAGCCAATTTTTTGGGGGGAGGGAGAGGAATCCATCGAAAATTTACCAACTGGACATTGAATGATTAACAGAAAACCGTTATACATATTATGGTATACATACATATACATATTTCCATCTACCGAACATTCAATTAAGTAGATTTTATAAGATTGTTTTTTTCATTAAGAGCATTTTGATGTTGCTTGGAACTTTGAGAAGCACTACTTATTTGTTTCTTCAGTTTCATTTTTTGGTATATCTCAAAATTTCAAGCATCATAAAACAAGATATCTCTCACAAAAAAGCAGGTTTCTTAAAATGGAGAAACGTTCATGATTGAATGTTGGGTAGATGAAAAATCCCTTTGATGAGATAATATTGAAACTTCTCATTCCAATCATGGGTCCAATTCACAGAATAGGAACAAAATTTTCAGAAAATAAATTTCGTTTGATGAAAAATGAGCATTACTTCTGCTTACAAATTCCATGAAATAAAAAAAAAAGCAACATAACTAGAGAAAAAAGCAGAAAATGTGTGTCATAAATCAAGATACTTCCTAAAAAAATACAGATTCTCAATTTAGTAGGGTAACGGTTTTTACCTAAATCAGTCATATTGAAGAAACAATTTTGAAGGAAATTTTCTAATTGCCTGATGAGACACTTCATTTAATTTTTTCTATCTTTCATTGTGTTCATGATATAAAATTTGAAAATTTCGTTCTTTTTCGAAAAGAAAAAGTTGTTTATTCAACCGTTAGTATACAAGAAATAAAAAAATGAATGAAGCATCTCATTTCCAGGGAAGAAGTGCCTGTAAAATGCTTCAATCGTTTTAAGATATTTTTGAAAATGAAAAAGTTATGCCATATTTTTGAAATCGATATAATATCAAAATTTTGTTGTATGTTGTATAATAAATCAGGAGAATATAGTGAAACGGTTTCTACCAACGGTGTATTCACGAAAATCGAGCCCAGGACGTCTTTCAACGTTTTTACCAATCCAGTCCAGAAGCAGTCAGAATCAAGCAATTGGGATGTTAGAGTTTGAGCAGATATCGAAGAAATGGAGGGGGATTGCACGAACTTTCTAAAACTGTCAAAATATATGTGATACGGTCCTGAAAATCGAATGATACTTGATTGCAGTTTTCTAGAATCTCATAAAAGCTATGTTAACTCCAAATTTCATATAAATCGATGATTCCGTTCAGGAGCTAACGTGGGATACTACATATGGCTGTTTTTCGTGATCCTCTTGGTGTTCTATACCTTCCATTGAAATGTTTTCCATCTTATCCGAGACACCTGTGTAATAAATTATCTACATTGTCAGTGAAACTTCCACGAAAATTATGCTTGAAGCTCTCTGTATAATGTTAATATCAAATTATCTTGTGACGAATGTTCAGTTGTGTACATTTCAACCTGTCTCCATTCACGTGACCAAATTATTTTCTGGAAAAAACCAATCAACACCTTTCTAACCTTGTGATTTCTTTTTCTAGAACAATAATGTACTTTAGTGCCTAACATTATCTTTCGAATCTAAACAGATTTATCCAAGAGGATTATGATGCAACACAATCCTCCTCACCTCAATTTGACTCAGACGTTATTAATTCCCCGAAGATTTGAGGAAGGATTGAAGTTATTTTGAATAATATTATGGTTATCGAAGTTCCTAAAATATTATTTTTGGTAAGTACGTAGAGAATATTTATATCACTGAAATCAAGTTATGATGATTGTTTTATAGTACTTGGATTCTTTAAGAAAAAGAAAATTCTTTGCCTTTACGAAGGCACATCGAGAACATTTTTGAAACATAGATGAATTCAAAATAGTAATAATCGAAATGAATACCATTTTCAATTCCCAGGCTCAGAGATCTTTTATCATGAGGTTGGAGAAATGATATTAGATTTTGTCACTGAGATGAGAGACATACCGGTTTCGGCCTTGTTGGGCCTCATCAGTGTCCCGCACATCTCAGGACAAAATCTTCATAAAAAACTTCAGAATTTGAAGCAATTGGTTGTGAAGTCTTGGGTAAAATATTACAAAGTACTAAGGTGGTGACATCTATGTTTCAGAAACTTGGATTCTTTGTATCAATTTTGTAGGTAAGTGATTTAAGCGTTCGCGAGTTAGTAATTACCTACTTTAACATCAGAAATATTTGGGTGAGTCTTTAGACAAAGAGTTTTCTTACAAATAATGAAACATTTTGCATCATTGTACTTTATGACTAATCGCCAATGTCGCGTTTACTTGGAACGAGATTTTGTATACAGGGTGTTTCAAAAGTAGTTCCGCCATCTCTTCGATTGGTAGAAAACTGAAAAACAGTTGGTGTTTGCTTAGTGAGAGAATTTTCGTAGCGCCATAAGCATTCAACAACAAGGGTGCCGAAGAAAAAAATTGCTTGGATACAATATTTTTATAATGTTGCCGAAACTACCGGCAACATTATAATGAAATTTCATACGAATATTTGTTGGAAGCTGATACATCCCATAATTCCTGTTTATATTTGTCGCTTAAAGAGGTTCTTATCAAATAATATTGAAGACAACTTATTAGAGATAGGCATTATTAAAAAGAAGATCCTCCGCTTCATTGCTAGAACAATAAGGAGCAAATATTACTGATATAAAAAAACATGGTGGATGGAAGTCTACGACGGTAGCCTAGGGTTATGTTGATCATTCTATTGCATACAGAAATGTCATTGCTGAAAAAAGTTCTCCCAACCAGATTTCGGATCATCATCATCCAATATTGTACCTTCGGTTTCTACAAGTATGATGGTGCTAAGGGTTCTAATAATGTGTTCGGAAGCTCCCTAACGTCACAGGGCATTAAAGTTAGTCATTGTTCTAGTTTTACCAAACATCGGAAGGTATTATTGTTATTTAGATTATATAAATATATTGTTCATATTAATGTTCATAAGCAATGATTTTTAAATTTTGATGATAAAAATTTGCAATTACTGAATTCTTCTCATTTGGTTTCATCATAAAAAAATAGAGTGCTAAAAATACTTTTAACTCTAATGTTAAAAATATTTTCAACACGCTTTCATGTCAACAATCAATTTAAATATTGTTTGTTGTCACTTTTAATGGCAGTTTTACAAAAATAAATATATGAAATTAGCTTTATTCCTTTAAAAAAACTCTTGTTTTTTCAGATTTCATTGATATCTTCTGCGATAGCGCAGCGATGTATAATTCCAGGAAGATATAGAGATTATACCGATTCGTCAGGCAGACTTTACTACGTATGCAATGAGTTTGGTGGAGTACCAATATATTTCAGATGTCCTTTGAATGAAGTATTCAACGATCTCACTCAAGTTTGTGAATCCACTGTCATCCCTATCGGGTAGAATGCTCATTGATCCAGGTTATTCTGGGTAGAACCCCTAACCCAAATGGCGATGGAACTACGTATATTGACTGCACCCAACCATCCTTAGGTCCAAGAATTTTAACCTGTGCTGCAGGATTATTTTCCCCTATTTTATTATGTTGTTATGTTGCTACTACTAATACTTGTTATTATTGAAGATAATAAACTGTGACGAGATTATGGATCTCACCCAAATCATTGGAATAAAATGAAAAACAAGAAATAGTTTGAGAATTTACCCCCACGATGAAACCGATGATGGACCTAATTATCGTAAATACACCCCGAAAAAATTGTGTTTGGTTCGAGTAATAATAGCCCGATACCTAAAAATGAAAGGGTGTCACAACTAACATCCAATATGATGAAGAATAAGCCAAATAAAAAAAAAAACATTGAAAATCAAGCTCTCATAGATTCGAAGTAAAAATGAAAAATTATTTCAAAATATAGGGAATGAAAATAGGGCCAACACCTCTTTTCCAATCTTAGAAAACAGTGTCAAATACATTGACGGCCAAAAAATCATTCCACCAATATTTTCAGAAGTGTTCTATTTTTCTCATAACTATGACGATTTGTACCTTAGTGAACCTCTATTTTATCAAACAAATAATTACATGTGACATGTTCTTTCGAGCATTTAGGCCGTCGTCGTAGATTAGTTCTCGACGTTTCGCCAGTTCGAGTGTCTGGCATCTTCAGGAGTTATATTTCAGGAGATGTTCTCACTGGACTGAACTGCCTGAGTGTGACGAGGACGCAGATTGTACTTTCTTATATAACCTCGGTCGGGAGGCGTGGCTGCGCTTGACTGGTCTCGTCTAGATAACGAACGCGCGCCGGTGTCCGACCGGTTCACAACCGGTTCCCGATCTTCATTCACTTCATGAACCCGGTTATTATTATAGGGAAGTGGTTTTGTGTTTTTGAGTACTGGCACCCATGTTCTATTGATTTTCAAAGATTCCTCCGATTTATTGAAATTCGTTGGGTGTTTATGAATTTCGATTGCTTCCCTGTAGAGCCTGGGGTAGTATGCGGTAGTGGTGCACAACACTTGGGTTTTGTCGAATTCTATTGCATGATTCGTGTTGTTCAGTGTGTGCTCTGCGACGGCGGATTTCTCTGAATGACCCAGTCTACAATTGGCCTTGTGTTCCTTGATCCTCGTATTGATGGATCGCTTCGTTGTACCGATGTATACACTTCCACAGCTGCACGGAATTCGGTATACACCTGGTGTACTGAGTGTATCCCTTCTGTCCTTGGGGGAGTTGAGATGGTCCTTGATCTTCTTCGACGGTTTGAATATTGTCTTAATGTTATGTTTCCCCAGAATTCGTCCGATTCTATCTGTCACCCGTGGGATAAAAGGCAAGAATGCTTTTGTTTCCGATTCTTGGCGACGTGATACATTGTCGTTGTTGTGTACAGGCCTTTGTTTGATGTATCTATCGATGTCGTTTTTCATGTAGCCGTTAGCCATGAGAGCGCGCTTCAAGTGTTCTAACTCGGTTGCTAGTTGTTCCGGCTCACAAATTCTTCTCGCTCTGTCGACTAGCGTTTTGATTATCCCTTTACGTTGGCATGGATGATGATTTGAGGTGTTGTGTAGATATCTGTCCGTGTGTGTAGGTTTTCGGTATACAGTGTGTCCTAGAGTAGTTTCCTTCCGTGTGACAAGTACATCAAGGAAAGCCAAATTTCTCTTTTGGTCTTCTAATTCCATTGTGAACTGTATACTTGGGTGCATGTTATTTATGTGTGTCAGAAATTCATTGAGCTTTTCTCTTCCATGACTCCATTTGACGAATGTGTCATCTACATATCGAAACCATACTTTCGGTTTGAGAGGTGCGGTATTCAGAGTTTTCTCTTCTAATTTCTCCATGAAGTAGTTCGCTGCCACTGGGGCCAGTGGATTACCCATTGATATTCCATCGGTTTGTTCGTATATTTCCTGGTTGAAGGTGAAATAGGATGATGTAAGGCATATTTTAAACAGCTCGCTGATGTCCCTTGGAAATTTCTGTTCTATCTCTACCACTGCTTCATTCAGTGGGACTTTTGTGAACAGTGAAACCACATCGAAACTGACCAGAATATCATTGGTGTCGACTTCGATATTTTTGATCTTCTCTATGAAGTGAGCGGAGTCTCTTATGTACGTGGTTGTTTTTCCGACGTGTGGCTGTAGGATTGTGACAAGATGTTTTGCTAGGTTGTATGTTGGAGAACCTATTGTGCTAACAATTGGACGGAGAGGTATGTCTTTTTTGTGAATTTTAGGTAATCCATAAAATCTTGGAAGCGAGGCCTCGCTTCGGCACAATCTTTTCTGTAGTGATTCCTCCAACGAAGATGCTTTTATCAGTTTGTTGACTTTTCTGATGATTGCCTGTGTTGGATCTTTTTTGAGCTTTCTGTAAACTGGTGGTTCTAAGAGCTCACTGATCTTTTTGTTGCAGTCGCTCTTGTTCATGACTACCGTGGCGTTCCCTTTGTCGGCACCCAATATCAGTATGCTATCGTCCTTGTTGAGTTCTTTGATAGCAAGTGCCTCGTTAGTTGAGATGTTTGGCTTCGGTGGTTTTGCCTTTATCAAGATTTGGGAACAATCCGTTCGTATTTCTTCGGGTACATGTTCGGGCAAACCCCTGATTGCCGACTCAAGATTTGCTATTATTTCTTCTTTTGGAATTACTCTTGGAGCTATGGCAAATTTTCCTCCCTTAGAAAGTATGGACACCTCGTCTTTAGTGAGAGAGCGATCGGAAAGATTGATAACGGTTTTCCCTAGGTCGAGTGTGTGATTGTCTTCCGATGATTTACTCTGTTCTCTCAATTTTTGGTATTTGGTTTTCTGTTTCTCTGTACTGGTGAGATGTTCATTTTCCATTGATCTGTAGGAGATGGAATCGATTCTGTCCCAATCCGCTTTTGACATGGTGTTGCTCAATCTATAGAATATCGAGATCAGTTCCTGGTCTATTACTGCGAGTTTCCTTCTTGATGCGTGAATACGTTCCCTCAAGAGTGCTCTTTCAGTTCTCCTGTAAATTCTGTTGGCTTGTTGGGTTCCGAAGTTACGTTTAAATCTCAGGAAATTCGGTATGACGTCTTCATCCCGGCAACGTGACAAAAAGGCTAACGAAGATAAAAGATGAGCCTTCTTCCTGCGAAAAGAAATTAACCGTTTGTGTAGTATTGAAATTTCCTCCCCGTAGAGGCGTTTAATGAAGATGCCAGACACTCGAACTGGCGAAACGTCGAGAACTAATCTACGACGACGGCCTAAATGCTCGAAAGAACATGTCACATTGAACGATGGCCGCGAAAGTCTCAACCAATTCAAATAATTACATCTTCCGTTCTTCAATTTTCAATTACTCCAAAAAAAACTGATCCTGAGGAACGGAGACAAAATTTAGTTTTCCATTTTGACAATTTTCACACCTTTTGGGACCAACAAGATCACATCGATTCATTTTCAGACTTTTGTTGTCATTTCAAAGACAAGGCAATCTCCCAATTCTTTACCAGCGTTAAAGAAAACAACTCTGCTCAATTCTACAATATAACGTTCTTGAAATATTGATTAATAACATATTTGTATCGTACTTGAGATGTTTATCACAATAAATGTTCACTACGTGAGCAGCCTTCTGAAATTATTCTGAGTAAATTTTCCCAAGTTCCTCAATAATTATTCTATAATGGTTAATAAATCCCAAGAACTAGAAAATTACTAATTTTTAGCAGAATTGTTTTTATTTATTCAGAGTTTATTTTTGGTTTCATGTAATCTTTTCATAATTGATAGAGAGTTTATATTCATTCAGAGCTTATTCTTGTCGAATTTATGTTTTATAAGATTTATTTTAAGATTAAAGATCAGCAGTCAGAATATAATCGTTTTCGATAGCGAAATAATAATTTTTTCTTCTGTTGATGTTCCTTCACCTATTTTAATCGCTTCAGAAAGTAAAATAATTTTCATTCTGATGGTTATCTTGTGGAACTCTTACAACAGCAACCTCCTCGTTGTGAGTTCTTCATTATTTGCGATAGAAATATTAAGAAATCATTCGCAGATAAACGAAATGCTGTTTCGTTTTCCTCCCCACAGTTCTTTATTTCATTGTAAATTGAAATAAATCCGAAATTATGCCGAGAACAGTGCGAATTGCACAACGAAACCGTATACTTCCAAATATCTACGCGTGCCACTAGACACGCTGATGGTCACAACGGCAACGTCTAACCTACGGGCCTGTTAGATTTAGTAGGCCGTGTCTAACCCTGAAAGATTGGGCGTTTCATCTGTTTTCGTCTAGTTGCAAAAGCTTTCGAATTCCTTTCAGTCATGAGGTTACGCTCATATCGTGAATGAGTTGTTATAAAAAAGAAAGTGTCCCTTTCCGTGGGAAGCCAACTGCCATATTTACCATTAGGACGAGGGATCCTTTGAGGATGATACATTTCTGGATATTTCCCTTGTTTTCAATTGCCTAAAATGCCATATGAGTGGTTGGTTTTTGCAATACGTAGTTTACTCACAAAGCAGAGTGCAACAAGCGACTGAGATTCTCAATTAGATTTTACATACTGCGAATCGTTGTTGTACGAGTATAGTATACACTGTGTTTTTTATACTTATAAGATGAATAAATTGAATCAGTTCTAATATGCAATCAAGGTGAGTTATTAGAGATTCATTATTCTCCACGAAAATCGTACTTTCATGAATTATTCTACAAATGAACAGGTGATATTTTATTTTGTTTCAATATTCATGTTGTAGTTCCTGTTTCGAATTTCTATACAAATATCGTGTGTCACAACAAAAATTAATACAATTCAAACGGTTTTTCTGGCAAAGGAATACGATATGGATGCAATTTATAAAAAAATTTTTTTCATCGAAAAGAATAATTGTTTTTTTCTACGACCGTCCTTTTTTAACCCACTTTCCCGTACATATTTTAGTTTAGAAAGTGTCACTTTCCCGCACTAGTGCGGAATAGTATTAGCAGGGGTTTTTCCCGCACACTTTTGTTGAAGAATAAGCTGAATTATGATATGTCCCTATGCATCGAACGTCAACGATGTGTAGTACCATGGTAACGACATGTAGAATTAATGTGTATTATGGATTTTCATGAAATGTTTTGTATGTTGAAATAAAATATATATTTTCAATGTGGGGTCGTAAAAAAAATAATGTTTCTATTTTGTGCAGAAAGTATCTTTCCCGTACTCGATTGCAAAAGTAAATCTTTCTGCACTTGATAGGAAAATAACTATTTCGCCGCCGTATAAGAATATTCCCTTCAAGTGGTGAAAGAGCCTTTCGATGCCTTCATTTAAACTGGTTATTTCAGATGCTTTCTTATAGCTATTTCAAATATGTTACTCAAGCAAAGAAGAAGGTACTAACTCATTAGTTAGTAGACATTTCTCAAATTACAAAATACTTATTTTTGGAGCGAGGATTTCAGATTTTCTCTCTAAAGTTGAAGAAATGTGAAATTGTCATTTTGCTATCAATGAAAAAAGTTGAACTACAATAAATTTCAGAACGCCTCAAAATTTCTCTTAAAATAAATAAATCTAAAAATTTGTCTGAAGCTACCTTTAATTCGGGGACGGGGGCAAACCACAGAATTTCCTTAATTGTGCCCCTCCACAAAAAATACTGTTTCCGCCTATGCCCTCAGTAGACAACGAATTTGGCTCACCCTATACATTGGTGGGTTTTTTGATCCTCCTCTATCTCCCATTAAAACTTTCCTCATCCTATGAACGGGACACTTGTATTTTAATATTGCATATTTTGTTTATGTTTTCCCTTAACATTTTAGATCTTTCTGACTCATAATAATGAAAAACGAATTTCATGTTCGATATTCAATTTATAAACGAAATACACTAGAAAAAACTTTCATGTTATAGACTAAAGAATAAAAAAAAATACTGATTAAGAATAATGATAACATCTTCAAGTGTCTACATGATGCTGAATCAATCTCATAAAATTAACTCCTCTTTTACTCTCTCTATGAGGGGACTTAACGTGAGCCTCCACTTTTTTTGGTTTGGTGACTTGTGTTTCTTTATGCTGAAACAAATGTAATTTCATAAGTTTCAAGA
The DNA here is from genome assembly GCA_038502775.1 of Hippodamia convergens. Classification (NCBI taxonomy): domain Eukaryota; kingdom Metazoa; phylum Arthropoda; class Insecta; order Coleoptera; family Coccinellidae; genus Hippodamia; species Hippodamia convergens. The sequence continues at coordinate 2,927,943 of CM076612.1, read as the reverse complement.
AAATAACTACAACCAAGCCCAGGTATATTGTTTTACCGACCACTGTATCGGGGTACTGAATCCCTGGTAACACAGACATCCTTTTCGATGGTGGTAGAGCGTTTATCCTCTGGAAGATCAACTCCGCCTTCATTCTCATCTGATCTGACGTCATCAACTTCATTATGTTCTTAGTTCTTATTTCGAGCATCTTTGTTGGTTGAACCGCTTCCATTGGTGTATCGTTCAGCACTGTTATACACTAAAAAGTTTATGGTTGAAAATAATTTTTTCTATATTCTCTTCCAGAAGGCAGACATAATATAAAAAGGAAAATTTCAAGATGTTCATACTATTGTTACAACTAAACGATGCTGCAACGTCGATGTTCATTATCAGATCAAAATTCTGTAAATACCCCTATCTTATGAAGATGACGATTATTTTGAATGACCAAAAATAAGCTCATTCTTTCATCTTACTTAATATCTCATTTGATTTCAATAATAAGCAAACACGTACGAGGAAAATGCTCGATAAAGCACAGCGGCTTGCCTGTGTGTGCCTCGCGGGGGACATGAGAACGTGCCTAACCAGAGCACTTGAGATTTTAACAGATCTCACACTCCTACATCTAGTGATTGACAGGATGGCCCATGAGGCCATCCTCAGAATATCTAAAGAAGACGCAGGTAATGAGAGAATTAGGTGTCAGAGAGTCTGGAGGTCTCTGAGTAACTAAATCTCATCTGCGAACCTTCCTAGTGATGAAATGGTCAAGAAAGTAAGTACTGAGAAAAACTTCAGTACGATGCTATACAAAAAAGAAGGATGGAAGCGGGAATACACCGATCAAAATTTCAAAGAAAAACTGTTAAATGGCATACAGAATGTTCTTAAACCACGGGAGCTGGCGCTGGGGTTCACGGGGCCAAAGCCAAGTGTGCACTATCGTTAGGCTCCTGTATGAGTGTTCTGCAAGCAGAAATATTAGCAATCGAAAGACGTCCAGATGTTAATCTAGAGAGAAACTATCAGAATTGCGACTTAGCTATTCACTCAGATAGTCAAGCTGCTATTAAAGCACTGAACTCCTATGTCATCGACTCAAAGTCGATATGCGAATGCCAGAGCAAACTCAATGAGGTAAGCCAGCAAAATAAGGTCTCTTTTATCTGGGTACATATAAGAAGGAATTACCGAAGAAGGAGAAAACTGAAAGAGAAACACTCTGGCAGAATCTCCCAGGGTTGGATTACTCCAAAAAGTTCCTTCGGAATTATGAAACTGCAAGATCCAAAATATATTTGGACCTCAGTAAGAACCCACTACACCTCCTCACTGGCTTTCTTTCAGGGCATTGTCGCCTCAGAAAGCACTTGCTGAGAATGGGCATATCGGACGAGTGTAGATTCTGTGGGGAGGAGGAAGAAACTCCTATTCACCTAGTCACAGAATGCTTTGGGTTTGTAAGTCAAAGGAAACAATGCTTTGGTCAAGAGACCTGTAGGAGTGAGGAATTAGCCTCACTGAAGCCTTCCGAGATATTGGATTTCATAAGATCTCTGGGACTGGAAGGCGAGCTGTAAAGCGTTGTTAGGGGGCACAATAGACCATCAGGTCGCAGTAGATTGTAACCCGTTTTAAACTATTAACGAAACACCCAATATCACATCCAAATTTGACTACACAAAAAGCTTTTGGAAAACATCCAATATCTCATACGTGACTTATAACAAAATAAACGATTTGAAATTGAACTGAAATTATCAGAACAGGAACTAAGTGAACATTTACCCACATATTCTATGAAGTCATCCATCGTTTGATCCTCTATCTTCTTTGCAATCCTCCTGCAACTCCTCAGCTCGATGCGGGCGCCATTTTTGTTTCTGTTGACCACGTGGACCTTGATCATGAGAAACATCGCATTCACTATCCACTTGTCATCTTTGAGCGTATAAGCTTCCCTCAAACATTTCGTGCCGTAGGCCTTGGCAAGTTCGTACTGTTTTTGATCGAAATGGAGCGTCGACAGCTCGTGGTATAACCAAACGAGCTCTTCCCGGCAAATGGACTTTTTGACCCTCTCCTCGATAATTTTACACTGTTTCCTTAAAAAATATACGTCCAATATACAATCGATAAAGACTTTTGATACTTTATTCGTAATGGTGAACACTAATGGAGCATTCACACGGGGACAATTGACAGGACAATCCATTGAGACATTTCATGAAAGTGCGTCATTCATTCACAAGAGGACAATTAACAAGCCATTCCAATGGGGAGTGTCAAATTCGCGTCCTTCATGTAGACAGTTTCTGTCAGAATATAATGAGAAGGTATATTTTTGGGGAAAGTGAGGAAAATTGTTTAGCGATCATCGAAAGACTCAAATAAGAACGTTAATTGAAAAATCTACATATTTTCTCGCTAAGGGAAGGAATAGATGTTTTCGGGGAATACAAAATTTACTTTGGGGTCTATAAAGACAAATATCGGGATAACTAGAAGTAGAGGATCTTGGGGAATATAGCGTACGTATGAGTATGTCTCCGGAAATAGTGCAAACTCTAATGGGACCTACCAAAAAAAAAATTTAACAATGAATCATATTTTCTGCAGGAAATACATTCTGCGAAAAAATTAACGCACATTATGGAAATTTCAAATTTATTCTACAACTGAAGGTGTTCTCAATGATAATTATTTTTATCAGAATTATGCATGCATATGTTATCCATTTTAAACGTTTTTCTTCAATACAGATGTTTTTTCTCAGCAGGAATAAAAAAAAGTTATATTATCAGATTTTGAATGTATTGGCTCCATTCTGAAATCAGTTGTTCTCGATCAATTCTAGTGATCAATAGTTTTTCTTTCATTTGATTTTCTACATTGGATCGCTATGCAACGCGAAACACGCAATTTGACCCAAGAGGAATGTGCCCAAGCGGTAGTTTTGCGAGAAGAAGGGTGGACATACACAATAATTGCAAAAAGGTTTGGAATTTTCCATACAAGTGTGTCCAGAATGTTGCAGCGATTCAGGAAGACAGGTACCCAGGACAGGGTAGACCACGGGTAACAACTGCCATTCAAGAACGTTACTTGAGAGTTTCTTCATTGAGAAAACGGTTTGCAACCACTCGCCTCCTTCAAAATTAGCTTGAGCAAACTCATGGAGTGCAAATTAGTACCCAGACAATAAGAAATCGTCTCAGTGAATATTATTTATGAAGGTCTCGTGTCGCGGCAAGAGGCCCAGCTCTTACCCCAGCCCATCGAAGGGCTCGTTTGGATTTCGCGAGAGAGCATATCCATTGGGAAGAGGCCGATTGGGAAAGAGTTCTCTTCACAGATGAGTCTAGATTCTGCCTCTACCATTGTGATCGAAGTTTCCTTGTATACAGACGTCCACATGAAAGATATGCTCAGTGCAATTTCCTGAATACTAATGGTTTAGGGGGAGGATCGATTATGGTATGAGGTGGAATATCTCTGACTGCTCTCACAGACCTAGTGGTCATTGATGATGGAGCTATGAATGCTGATAAGGATATAAGGAACATTCTTGAAGAGCATGTTGTGCCATTTGCCCCATACAGGATGGGGTCTGACATGATCGTCCATAAAAATGAAATTTCATTTTTATGGACGATAATGTCAGACCCCATCATGCACGCATCGTTCAGGAGTACCTTGAAGAGGTTGAAGTCTCTCGAATGGAATGGCCAGCAAGAGGTCCAGATATCAATCCGATTAAGCAGGTTTGAGACAACCTCAATAGAAGGCTGAGAATTTCAGAAAATCATCCAGCTACTCTTTATGACTTAGGAATCCAACTCGGAGAAATCTGGGATGGATTAGACATTTTAAGATCGCTCATTTCGAGTATGAATCGTCGTTGCCGAGCTGTAATTACCACAAGAGGTGGAAATACCAAGTATTAAATCACTTGTCAGCATTTCAGTATTTTGAAAATTCATTTCTCTTCTTTCACATAAGATTCAGTGAAATCCTAAATTTTTCCTTCATTTAATGTGTTACGTTCAAAACCTTCCCGAGAAAACATAAAAAATAAGTTATGAAGTCAAGTAGAGTTAACTTTCATTGAAATTGAGATTTTCAGAATGTGCGTTGATTTTTTTGCGCAATGTATATTCAACAATGCTTCAATATAGCGATTTTGTTAAAAAATTCGGGAATAAAAACTCTGAATCTTTCCGACTTTCTCTCCCAGCCTCTGGATCAAAAATCAATCAGAAAATTTTCAAATAGATAATAGAAGAAATGCCACTTTGTAAACCTCGAACATAAATTGGTCAGAGGCTTAATACATTCAATAACTTCTTGCCTTACAATAGAAAGAGGCAACAATTCGAACTTTCAAAGATTTTGGCAAATTCTATTCACGAAAGTCCTCGGAATCTTGAAAATCCTGTGATATATCAAAAAAAAAATTGTCATTTCACAATATGAGATTGTTAAGTCCCACTTTGAATGTGTTTATTCCTAATTCGATTGTGCTTACCATTTTGAAGTTCCTTTTTTTCATTTTGAAATATAAATGTGATTGGTCTCAATTTGATGTTGAAAAGGTATAGAATATAAATGGGGAATGGACTAGTGGAGACCCCATTTGCAGATTCATCCAAGATGGGAAGATGTCGTCATCGAAGCTTAGCAGAGACAGACCGGTTTCGTCCTTCTTAGGACTCATCAGTGTCTCTCAGCCAGCATGGATGAACGAGCATCCTAAAGGCCAGAATATATAGAATATATAGAAGAAGTATTATTTTGTCTCTCACTTCTTGTCCACAAAGTGATCCCTGAACTGCGTGATGAGAGAATCAGTGGAACCCTGCTTGTCCTTCGGTAGTCCCAAGATTATGGCTACCCTCGCCTGTTTCTGCTCAGTCGTCATGTACGACCTTATAGCCTTAGTCTTGTAGTAACCATCCCTCACGAGCTCGTACAATTGCAGCAGGTAGGTGTTCCGGTTCGGAAGGCTCTTCTTCGGCGTGTTATCGCAGAACACGTACATCTTTTCCCCGATCTCTATCACCTGTCTCAAGTTGTGATCCGCGACTCCGATTTTTATCTTGTCGATCATGTTCTGCGCCTCAGCTTGGCAAAATTTCATCATTGTTCTCTCGCGTTCTAGCTGGCGCTCTTTTAGCTTACCGCCAGCTTTGGCGTCCTGCAGGCGCAGCAGGAAGAATGGACGACGGGATCTCAGCAGTTCCTAAAATAGGAGAAAAAATTGTAAAGTTTTAGGTGTACAGGGTGGGCATATTTCGATATTTTAGCACTACAACTTTTGAACCAGAGGAGATAGACAAAATCTGATACCCCATTCTCGATCTCTTTTTCGGAGAAACTAACAAGAGTTTTATTCATTTTTGGCTACCTTTTTGTGCTTTCGAGTTATAAGCGAAAATTGGAAAAATGGCGATATCGAAAAAAATTTATATCTCCGCTAATACTGATGATAGAGCTCTGAAATTAAAACACTTTTTTACGTAGAATCCAGTGGCATGCTCGTCTTTTCTGCACCATTTTCAATTACGAAGCTATGATCCAAAGTTATGTTTTTTTTTAAATAGAAACACTATATTTCTGTGACATTTTCTGAAAGCTTGATTTTTTCTGATTTCAAAAATATATAACATCGTGAAGTTTGTATCAGTATGAGTATAGAAATTGGCCAAAAACCTATTTTCATGTGAGTCTCAATACTTTCTATGGTTTCAACTGTTGATGAGCACAGAAAAATGTAGCTTCCTATAACAAGAGCATAGAAATGAAAAGACTACTAGAAAGAAATTGTGGTAATTATACGATACTAAATTTTTCGTGCTTATCGACAATTGAAACCATAAAAAGTATTGAGACTCAGACGAATATAGGTTCTTGACCAATTTCTATACTCATATTGATTTATTGATACGAAACATACGATGTTTTATATTTATGAAATCAGAAAAAATTAAGCTTTCAGAAAATGGCAAAGAAATCTAGTGTTCCTCTTCAAAAAACATAACTTTGTGTCATAGCTTCGTAATTTAAAATGCTGCAAAAAATGCGAGCATGCCACTGGATTCTACGTAGAAAAGTGCCTATATAATGTTTTAATTTCAGAGCTCTATCATCAGTATTGGCGGAGATATAATTTTTTTCCGATATCACCATTTTTCCAATTTTCGCTTATAACTCGAAAACAAAAGAAGGTAGCCAAAAATGAATACTACTCTTGTCAGTTTCTCCAAGAAAGAGATCGAGAAGTTGTAGTGCTAAAAAATCGAAATATGCCCACCCTGTACAGGGTGATTAACTTATCTTGGTAACCCCATTTTTCTCGAAACCGTCCGAATATTTTTGCATTCTGTGAATGGCGTTTTGAACAAGTCAATGTCGGCTTGAGATGCGCATAAAAATCTGCGGAATAAATAAAGACGCCAGGCGTCAAGGCGCTATAAATAATTTTTTCTCCAGGGACATACCTTTTTTATCATGGCATTCGGAAAATAATTTCATTCTGAACTTTTTTTCGAATACAATTTTCATCCATTTCTAACCGTCAGCGATCTGCAGCGTGTTTTATTTATTTTTTTTATTTACTACGGTATAAAAATGTAAATGAAACAGAGTTTGTCACAGAGTACAATTTCTTAACTTAAACTATTAGATTTCCTTTGAATGATTTTTTCAATTCTTTTTTAACGTATATTCTCCTTCATTTTTCAAGTGCTTAGGTAACCCATTGTATGATTTTATTGTTTAATATGATGGAAGTTTTAACCCTCTCGTTGTCCTAAATATGCAGTCACTGTAGAGATGATTGGCATTTCTTGTACAATATTCGTGTTCATCAGCATGCTTCTTTAGCTTAACCATAGATTTTAATAGCCCCCTATCAATCCTATAAATTAGCTTACACTGTTCTTGTTTCACCACCTCGGAGATCGGCAGCACAGGAAATCTTTCATACAAGTAGCTGGTCCTGGTCTCATACGGAAGATTATAAATATTTTTCTCTATTTCAGTATCGTAATGAGTTCATTACAGTACTAAAAGTAGTGCTGTAATGAAACTCATTACAGCATTGTTTTCAGTTATATTTTTCGTTTTGTGGTTGTCAGTACTGACCACCTTTCCACTCAATTTTCGAATCAAATTTTGCAATCTGTCTAATTTCTTTAGTGACACCCACTAACGATATAAAAGTCAGTAATCTGAATTTTTATTTGAATATCGAGAGTTTTCACAAAACTTGACTGAAATAGAGAAAATATCGTCCAATACTCGTTGCAGAAGGCAATTCCAACACTCATGCTTTCGAAAACTCTCTCCTTCGTCGCTCGTTTTCGCATTTCGCATTCGTGTTGAAATAGGAGCTCATTCTGCAACTTGTTTTAGAATATACTATTAATCGCTCTATTTTGTAGTCTTTGAAGTCTACTCAAATTCATCTTTGTCGTATTTCCCCAAATTGATCCCAGATATGTGAAGATAGAGTGTACACATGCATTGTAAAAGATCAATTTATGTTAATGCTATTCAATTAATTTTTTTCCGTATTGTGGTAGTATGCCTTTATTTGGAGACATAGATATAATTTTTTGCCTTGAATTCAAAAAGGCTAGTTTTCTGAACAATCTGCCTCTCCGAATAAAATCAAATGTGTGGATATAGCAAGATGGAGCTCCATGTCACAAAGCTGCCATTGTGAAGAGATATTGAGATCAAGAATTCGAAAATAAATGGACCCTTATATTTTGATCAGAGAAACTTATAATGAAAAAGGGAAATGATATAACTTATGTATGGATCATAATGTCTAGATGTTCTAGATATGATCTTGTTTCGTGAAACGACGGTGGATTTGTAACCAACTATTTCTCTATTATTATATTCATTCAATATAATATCTTATAATAATCAACATTTTTTTTTAAACAAACGAAACATTTTGAATCATATGTTCTATATACCGGCGTTTATGATCCATACATAAGTTATATCATTCCCCTATTTCATTAAAAATCAAAATATATGAGGGTCTACTTGGGCACATGCGTTCCTTATCTTTATTTTCAAATGGTCCGAGTTATTGGAATCATTTTGGTATACCATATTTTTGAGGGTACCTCTCAGAAAGTAATCCATGAGCGTTAGGTCTGGCGATATCTAATGGGTCCATTGGTTCCTATCCATTTATTTTCGAATTCTTGATCTCAATATCTCTTCACAATGGCAGCGTTGTGACATGGAGCCCCATCTTGCTATATCCACACATTCGATTTTATTTGAAGAGGCAGATTGTTCAGCCTTCTTGAATTCAAGGCAAAAAATTATATCTATGTCTCCAAATGAAGGCATACTACAACAATGCAGAAAAAAATAAATGGAATAGCATTGACATGAAACATGCTGAAGTTCGCTGACGTTTAGAAATGGATAGAAATTGTATTCGAAAAAAAATTCCGAATGAAATTATCTTTCGAATGACATGATAAAAAAGCTATGTCTCTGGAGAAAAATTTTTTGATAGCTCCGTAACGCCTGGCGTCTTAATTTATTCCGCAGATTCTTATGCGCATCTCAAGCCAACATTGACTTGGTCAAAACGCCATTCACAGGATGAAAAAATATTCAGACGTTTTCGAAAAAATTAGGGTTACCAAGATAAGTGAATCACAATGTACGACGAAACAATTTTTAAGCTATTGCATAGCTTTTATCCCAGTCTTTGAGCGCGGCGACTGAATGTAGAAATCCGGTAACGAAAAAACCTAACATAGCCGTGTATCGTCGGTTCAGTTTGGCAGACTTTGACACGACGTTTGGGTGCTTGCGCGACTAGATATGTGATCTGTGCAGCCACTCTAGCAGTGCAAAATGGAGTCGGGTAACATTGGGTAGAAAATGTAGGTATAGCCAAATGCAAACATTTTCCATTAACTTCAGCTCTTGCTCTAATTTCTAATTATACATAAGTCGCAAGGTGGAACTTTTGTCGAAATAGTATATGAGTATAGTAAATCACATTCTCAGGAACTTGTCTATGTTGCTTTTTTTCGGGCGACTTATATTGAAAAATTGTATATTACGACAAAAAATGATAATTCTGCATTTAAGTTTTATTATAATCGAAGGCAAGCTGCATCGAGTGCATCTTTGTTGCAAGAATTCAAAAGACTGTCTTTAAATAGTGTTCAGACGATAGCTCAAAGTGTCTTAGTCATCAGTAATAGAAATGACATTTCAATAATGACTTTTCCTAAAGTCTTCATAATCACAAATTCGATTCACAAGATTCAGTTACGAGACAAACCAATGTGTTACTTCTTACCGAAACATCCATGACGCGTGATAATCCGATTGAAATCCCTAATTTTAATTGTTTTGTCCACTTCAAACGAGATACTGTTCCAAAAGGTGGGGTAGCTATTTACCAAAATAGTAATAATGTTACTAATATTCTGACTCCGAATATTGAAATAAATATTGAAGACGTTAGCGATGTTAATATTAGACGCTCATTTATTGGAGATGTTTGTGCATGCTTATGGAAACTTAGAAGTGGCCTACACATAGTCATGGTAGCAATTTACATTTCTCCGAATCCAAAATTGGACGAGGTAGTGCATTTTATTCATCGCACTTTACTGAAGTACACTGAAGAAGGGTCGAAAATACTTTGTACAAATGGTAATAAATATCCACTTATCTTGGCTGGCGATTTCAACATAAACTCCGCTGATAAAAAATCAGAGCGGTTGAAAACTTTTCTCTCGGAAAAATTGAATTCAAAAATGAATAATGATCCACATCCACAATAAAATATGGGACCCCTATTGACGCGGTATTTTCCAGATATTTAGAAGACATCAAGTCTCAAACTTACGTTTCTTATTTCAGTTACCATAAACCTACAGTTCCAATGATAAAAATTCCTGAATAACCTATATGTATTGTAAGATATTTTAAATCAACAATATTTTCCTCTTATTTTCGAATTGATGCTATGCAATAGCTTTACCGCGACAGTCCTCGAGTGCCACACGTGTTTTTTATTTATATAATATTATCGTGTCTTCACCTGATTGAATTGCATATATTTCGAAGACTTTCTCACTAAACCATGTATCTTTTTGACACCAGCTGCGTTCGGTGATTTCACCGCGGGGTGGGATTTCAACTTCTGTAAGAAGATCTTGTCATGGAACATCTTGTCGAGGTACCTTTCAGCCATCAGATTTTGTACGTTTGTGGTGAATCTGAAAATCAAATATCATAGTGAGCTTTTGACAAGGCATATGGTTCAAATGAGGAATGAAAATTTCTGAAATACGATTACAACGACATTTCTGATACCTTGCGAAAAGTGAAAAATCGATGAAAAAAAAAACTTTTCAGAAACGCGAACTAGCTCGACCGGCAAAAAATTGAAATACTCTGCTCCTGCGCATTTTATCGGCAAGAGGACTTCGTTTTGAGAATTTGAGTCTACGAATTGACCTGAAAAGGTACCTCTCATCCCTTTAGGACAAAAAATTTAGTTTTCGCGAACTACCCCGACCAAGCAAAAAATTGAAATGACCCGACTCCTGTGCATTTTCTCGGCAAAAGGCAAAAGGACTTTGTTTCTAGAGTCTACGACTCTGAATTGACCTAAAAAATACCTCCATCCCTCTAAGACATTTTTTTTCGCTAACTACTAAACTAATGTCATTAAATCCGATCGTGAAAGTTCTAAATATAAGGGCAGATATAGCTTATCTTTGTTGGGGAGGGGGATGATTCCCATAGATGATGAGAACCCATAAATCAGGTAGACCACATTCAATCACCTCAGATGAACTTGAAACGTAATTTTTTCGAAACTGAAATAGAAGAAACTCAAAATGAAAGTTAATAGTAATATTTTCAGTTAAAAAAAAACCAACAAATTAGAATATCTTCTAAAACAAGATAGCAAACAAAAAATAATGTCAAAAATTAAAATTCTCGTTATCCAAAAGACAAAAAAAGGGAACCAATAGATCAGAATTAAACGGCTACCCCAAGAAGATACTTCAGAAAGCCAGAGAACCCAGAGAAGCGGCAACAGAGCAACAACCAACAGACAATGAGCCAACCGAAACGATAACTTTTGTCATACCATATGTGAAGGGGTTGTCCGAGAAAATTAGAAAAATTGGTAACAGATGCAACATTAGAACAGCACTCAAGACCAATGATACTGTCAGGGGAAAACTCACGAAGGTGAAACCTGACAACCAAAATCAAAGAACCAAAAATTGCATCTATGAAATACCATGTGAATGTGGCAGATCCTACATTGGTGAAACTAAACGCCCTCTGAAAGTCAGAATCAAGGAGCATCAAAGACTGGCTAAACTAGGAGAAACAGAGAAATACAGGCTAGCCCAACATGCTTGGAACGAGGACCGAAGCTTCCATAATATCAAAGGAAGAAGGATGGAGAAGGAAATTGAAAGAAGCAGCTTTCATGGCGATAACTACCAACCCAACCAGCGCGCCTTCTCTTGAAATGAAGAATATCTGGGTGCTCATACAATGATCTGAATTGAGGAGGATGAACGCGGCCTGAGGAAGCAATTAGTCTTGACATGAACCAGTCCTACCGTAGCCTAACCTACTGTGCAAACAAACTACTCAAGAGATAAGTACGGTTGATTTATGACTTCTTCTTCTTATTCTTGAAGTGGGACTGAGTCTTGTCAAGTTTGTCATCAGCCTTCTTGTTACATTGATGATCATTATTTATTTATGACATATATGTCCAAGTGTCAAAACAACTCGAATTAAATGAGAATTCTCTACTTCGGTTGACTGGTAGTCAGAGTTGGTTGGGTTTCGGAGGTTACACCTCTGACAGCTCACGTTTGAATCCTCACATCACAATTGAATAGTATGGAGCGCACAAGTCCAAACGGAACAAGTTTGGCAAAAAAACACCCTGATTACGGCAGGCGAATATTTGCCGAAACGTCGGTAAATACCATGAATATAGATAATGGAAATAGCCCGAATAATGTCTCAACAAATATTCATTATCAAGAATATCTCGTTCACAATTTTTTAAGAAAAAGAAAATTCTTTGCCTTTACGAAGGCACATCGAGAACATTTTTGAAACATAGATGAATTCAAAATAGTAATCATCGAAATGAATACCATTTTCAATTCCCAGGCTCAGAGTTCTTTTATCATGAGGTTGGAGAAATGATATTAGATTTTGTCACTGAGATGAGAGATATACCGGTTTCGGCCTTGTTGGGCCTCATCAGTATCCCGCACATTTCAGGACAAAATCTTCATAAAAAACTTCAGAATTTATTAGCAATTGGTTGTGAAGTAATGAGTAAAATATTACAAAGTACTAAGGTGGTGACATCCAATTGCGTCAAAATGAAGTTTCACGTCTCCAATCAAATGCAAAACAAGAAATCTGTACTTCCTCTTTCACTGAATGAGATTTTAGCAGTGGCTCTATTCAGGGCCCGCTTGCTAGTTTCTCAAAGTGATGGAAACGCCCAATTCTTTTTGGGCTTGAAACTTTATTTTGACGCAATTGGATGTCACCACCTTAGTACTTTGTAATATTTTACTCATTACTTCACAACCAATTGCTAATAAATTCTGAAGTTTTTTATGAAGATTTTGTCCTGAAATGTGCGGGATACTGATGAGGCCCAACAAGGCCGAAACCGGTATATCTCTCATCTCAGTGACAAAATCTAATATCATTTCTCCAACCTCATGATAAAAGAACTCTGAGCCTGGGAATTGAAAATGGTATTCATTTCGATGATTACTATTTTGAATTCATCTATGTTTCAAAAATATTCTCGATGTGCCTTCGTAAAGGCAAAGAATTTTCTTTTTCTTAAAAACATCAGGCTTCACAGTCACAAAAAGAATTGGGCGTTTCCATCACTTTGAGAAACTAGCCAGCGGGCCCTGAATAGAGCCACTGCTAAAATCTCATTCAGTGAAAGAGGAAGTACAGAGTTCTTTTTTTGCATTTGATTGGAGATGTGAAACTTCATTTTGACGCAATTGGATGTCACCACCTTATTACTTTGTAATATTTTACTCATTACTTCACAACCAATTGCTATAAATTCCGAAGTTTTTTATGTAGATTTTGTCCTGAGATGTGTGGGATACTGATGAGGCTCAACAAGGCCGAAACCGGTAAATCTCTCATCTCAGTGACAAAATCTAATATCATTTCTCCAACCTCATGATAAAAGATCTCTGAGCCTGGGAATTGAAAATGGTATTCATTTCGATGATTACTATTTTGAATTCATCTATGTTTCAAAAAAGCCGAAATAATGTCCCAACAAATATTCATTATCAAGAATATCTCGTTCACCATTTTTTAATTACCTCAAATAAAATTTGAAAAACAACCATAATACAGAAAGCAATAAGAATATAGAAAAAATTTAAATAAATAAAAGAATCAGGATGAAAAGTACCTTTTTTTTTCAGGTTTTCGTTACTCATAGGGAAGTATCACCCCCATTACCAGCCCCCCTGTAAATCCACCCTTGCCATATTGATTAGAACTTTTGACGATCCTAACAGCCGAAATCTCATTCCTGATTGTGCAATTGACAGCTAAACACATATTATGAGATAATCAAATTGTGAAGTAAGGAATAGTTAATTTAGAGCGTCTAGGAAGCTATTAATCTGATGAATCTTTGACAATATATGGTCTCATTATGTCTCAAGGATCTTTGTTGAAGTTGTATGGTAATATATAAAAATACTTGTTACTTTTGTATGGGCCTGAATGGGAACTCTTGCATGGGAGGTATTTCATGTTTCCGATCCATCAGGCTATGAAGACTTTCTTGAATCGACGAACCTTCGTTCAGTAAATTATTAGCAATGTCCATGTCCATCTTCCTTGACGTAGAGGTAGAGGTCATGCTCATCGCAATCGATGTTGTCGATTTCGTGTTATCTTTCTTAGTCTTACGAACTGTTGGAAAAATAATATGAAAATTATTGATGTTCCTTCTTCGATGAGATGAAAGAATAATGAGAAAAGAATTGGATGATATAATAGTATCGGATAGAACAGTATATAAACAAACATGAATATAAAAATATTTCAATAATACATTTCGATTATTATTGATGATGAGCTCGACCACCTTAGAGCTTTCCCGTATATGTCATCATGTCAAATTTTGAAATTGTCATAACCAAAGATTATAGAGTATAAAGATGGGAAACGAAGCGACTACAGTGATGTCAGCGACATCTGTTTTTCAAAAGTAAGAGATTAGAGTAGATTAAATAGAGATTATTAGTAGGCTGTTGTCAATTTTAAAAAAAATACTTGAATAAATATTTTTGCTGAATGATGATTGCATTTTCTCGCGTATTTTCCACTGAAATAACTCGAAATCTGCAAGAGTAGCACCTAGCTCACTCCATAATCTTGGTTTGTGTGTTTTTTCTGTTATGAATTTTGTGTTAGAAACTGGCCGACATTCGAAATGCATGGTGATTTATTGCAGAAATAATAATCTTGAATGTGCATTCTTTTCATTACCAAAGAGAATAGAAATGTAAGTTTTGAAACTCGTATCATGTAATTGTCTTGTTCATTGCTTTTTATTTTCAGTGTTGTAAAATGGATAAAGGTTTCGGGGTAAAAATATATTGTTCTGGATAATTTGTTTGCGAACCGAATTTTCTTCGTTCTCATTCATTAGATCAAAAAGTTCCACTCATAGAGGCAATGGTGGTCAGAAGAACGACTTATAGAGGTGGTGGTTCTCTTGACGACCCTTCCAGCAGTTCGACTCATCTACTAGACCCTCTAGACTCATTGAGGTTAAAATACACTGGGTAAGATATGTATGAATCGGGTCCAGAACAACTGTTTGACTTATCGATGTTCGATTTATCGATAGTTCATTCACAATAAGTTCTTGAAATTGTTATGATAATTCTCTAATATGTGAACAAATTTTTGAAATGTACTCAATTTCATAATTATTGTATTGCAGTTGATTTTACACAATCATTTCAAATAAAAATATAAAGAATCCAGAAGCGTATTTCATTTGATTCAAAGCAATATGCAGAAGAAAAGATCATCCTGATCAAAAAGCAGAGCCCTGCATTTTTTTGTCGATCAGGAAATTTTTTTAAAAGCTCGACAAAGTATTCAATTAAATGAAAATTTATGAGAAATGTGTTTCGAATTTCGCGCCTATTAAAATAGTTTTCTGTAATAAATAATGTTTTCAGCGTCATCTATGTGTCACAAGTAAGAAACTAGCCAAAAATCGTAGTCGGATTTTAGTACCACAGATACAAGGGCGATTCCTATCTTTCTAACTCTATAATCTTTGGTCATAACTTCACGACCATGATGACAAATATGCTCAAATATCATAAAGTGAAAGAGGATGTACGCAGTTCATTTTGGCATGTGACTGGGGATGTGGAATTTGTCCTTTAACGTTACTAGATATAACTTGTAGTTTTTTTTTATATATCTCAAAGGGATATGCGATGGTAATGATGCAAAATGAAGCTGAAACCAGTACCTATATGTTTCTCTCAGAGACAAAATCTGATTAAATTTCTGCAGGTTCATGATGAAAGATCTGCGAGCCTGTGAATTGAAAATGGTAGTCGTTCTGATGATTATTACCCCAAATTTACCCATGTCTCACTACCACTTCAATAATACACCAAAATCAGCCATAATCAAGTGCGCTTCAAAAAACGAACATAAGACTTACAAGGATGCAATTTATGACGTATATTCGAAGACAGTATGCAACTTGGAATTCTTGAAATAAATTCAATTTATTTCCGGATTCTTTTCATATACTTTCCTACGTTCAGGAAAATAGAACTCCAAGACTGAAATAACGTAAACCTATTTATTTGGTCGAATAACTTTCTGAATTCAAACAGCTACAAGGAAATCTGGAAATCCGAATGGGATGCATGTTCTTTATCTAATAAAGATCTGATATCAGATCCATCGAATGAAGTTCCTGGTTTTAACCTTCATAGGAGAATATGCTCTCTTCTTAATCGAATGGTCATGGTCGTACCAATAGCATGCTTTTCAAGTGGAATTCAGTTGACTGTCCTAATTGTGAATGTGGTGAATCAGAGGAAATAGTTGAAACCTAATTAATAATTGTTTCATTTTCAAATCTCAAGGTGGCATTAGAGCCATACACAGTGTATCGAATTCATTTTTGCAATGGGTTGAAGTATAAATTGCATTCTCTTGCTGTTCTGCCTTTTTTTTATTTTCAGGTTGGAGTTTTTGTTTGGAAATCCTTCCTCTGAAGAGCCGTTCCGATAATCGTTATGTCCTTCAATAGAAAATATTCAGATACAACAATTTTTTCACGGAGAGACAGGTTTTTTCGGCTGAGGTTTTTTCCCCTGGGTCTGTTGTAGTATCTTATGATACTAGTGATGATAGTATCGTACTATAGTATCATACGAAGAATGTTATGGTACCCCGTTTTTTTTTACCTCACCTTAGGTACTTTTTGTTTCAACATTTATTGTATTACTTTAGCTCTCCAATTCATAAGAATAATGACGTATACCTTTTCAATGGTTGAATGGTAAAATGTACACTATGAAAAGCGTTTTATACTCTTCATTTTATAGTATGTACCAAATTTATATCAGAATTGATACTTTTTTCTCCCAGTGTTTGATGAAGAAGAACTTTGTCTCCTATACAAATTTATTCAGACGAATAGATTAAAATTAATCACGATAAGATTGATCTGAAATGAGAAAAATTTAACGAAAACTATGACTGGTTTCAGCTTGCAAAGTGAGAAGAAAAAGGCCAATAATTGTAAAATTGTTACCTAGAGGAGACATCGTTGACGATTTTATCTCATTGAATTTCAAGAATGAATCCAAACATGATGTTTGAACAAAATTTCGGAATCGAAACTTGATCAAGGTTTAGATTTTTAGGGATTTCAATTTTATCGGAAATTTCAAAGAAAAACAAAAGACTTGGAGTAATCAGGTAGTTCAAGTTTTGATTACCTGGTTGGAAAAGTTTAGTCTTTGGGGCAGCAAGTTGGTTGCTCATCTTATCCTCCGCAGATTCTCTCTTCCTTTTCTTATATTTAGATTTCGGCTGGTAAGGTTTGGACTTCTCAAAAACCTTCATCCATGCCAGCTTTCTGATTATAAGAAAATGGTCTCTCAAAGGATGACCTGCTCTCGAACCAATGTTATTTCTTATCGCATCTTCGCACTGAAAATATAAGGGATATTAAACTAGTCTTTATGAGTTTTTCCATAGATTTTGACCATTAGAACAAATGATGAATCAAGTTGTGTTTGAACGAGTACACTGATCCTCGAGTTGAACAGTTATTGATTATGACATTACAAGAATCCTCTGGAGATGCCTATTGCTGATCTGGCCAAAACTGAAACAAATCCTAATAGACCATAGCCAATAAAACCAAAAGACTCAAGTTATGTCATTATTTCAGATTATGTGTACTTCAAACCAGTTATTGAAGGAATTTAAATTATTGTGTTCCAAAGTTGCTCACATGCATCGCTCCTAGCACAAAATTATCTGGTTTCTTCCTCATGGGTATTTTCGTCAGATTGTCAACCATGGCCTGCTCGAACTCGCAGCAGAGATATTTCACCAGACATTCTGAGGCGAAAATATATATATTCTCTGGGTCCGAGGCATGCAACGTAGCTAAATCCTTCAGTGCATCGTTATATTTGCACGCTTGTGCTCTATAGCGTGCTCTACCAAGTAGAGCTCTCAAGTCTTGTGGGGATCTTTGGAGTGCTTCATCGAAATATGGTAGTGCTGTAAATTAAAACGTGCTTATTTACCAATGATTCATAGGAATCCCTTGCGGGTAAGCAAGAATCATTCGAATGAAGTAATAAATAAAGTAAAAAAAAACTGACGTGATAATTCACCAATCCGAAAAACCAAAATGGAAAATTTAGGGTTGTCTTTTTGAATTTCCGATGAGAGATCTTGAAATTCGAAAAATCGAGTAGATACAGTTCAGTGCATTATAACCCGAATGAATTTGATGGGTCACCATATTTTGAATGAAATACAGTTTTTCATCTAAAAACGCAATCATAATATGCTATTCTCAACAGAAGACGTCAGGAAAAAATGGAAATGTCAGAACCCAAATTTGAGGCACGAAGTCAGACAAGATATTTCTCAATGTTTCACACAGTCATAATGAAGAAAATATTAACGCGAATAATAAATTTGATTGCTAGCTATCCTCGAAAAGGAAATAATCGTAAATACACATTTTAATTACAGATATTCACTCACATTTTTCATATTTCTCTAATCGCCCAAACTTCAATCCAATTTCACGATAAACACAAAGTGCATTGTATATATCAGGTTTATCTAGAGGCATCCAACTCAATCAGTTATCAGAATGAGGAAAAATATCACGATGAAAATAAATGGAGAATCAAAAATTCTGAACAAATACTTAATGTGAAAAGAAAAACTTTCCAAATATTTGTCAAACTTTGAAGTCAAACTGACGGGGGTAGCATACTAGTTTCCATTAAAAAAAAAAAACATTTCTGTTGCATCGAAAATGTTAACGATTATTTAATTTTAATAGAACCGAAAGTGACTAAATTTTTTTATATTTCTGATAATTAATTAACTGAACACTGAACACATGATACCTCGTTTCAATCGTCATCAAGGAACGAACGACACCTCGAAATATAATTCTTCATGATTTCCAGATTTGCGGAAAGGGAACCTGAAAAAGATGGAAAGCTGGAGCAATATATCATCAGCTTGAATAATTTTTCGGCAGAACTAGTTGAAATTTCATACAAATATAAATTAAAAAAAAAGTTTTGAAATTACTATTATCATATCCACAGAAACACGGAACCTTCTGTCAGATAGCCTATTTAAAAATAATGTAATAAATAATACAATGATTGTTGAAACAGAAAGTACCTAAGCTGAGGTAAAAAAAGAACGGGTATGATGACATTCTTAGTATACTATAGAATCATACGATACTATTATCACTAGTATCATACGATACTATAGAGCCAGGGGAAGAAACTTCAGCCGAAAAAAACCTGTCCCCCCGTAAAAAAAAATAACAAAATATCGAATATCAGGAAAATCTTGGAAGACATCAGTGTGATTATCTTCATGTTATCCGTCGATGGGCTCAGATGAAACAGATTCTTCCCAAAACGGCTCGCAATTCTTAATCTGAAATGAAAAAAGACAAAAGCAGAAAAGAAACCAATTAATTATTCAGAATAAATCAATTTATTTTGAAATTAACTAATAATCTATTTCAAATGAAAATCATACAAGTATTTATAACAGCATACCTACAAATGTAGTTAGTGCAACTTCTTTCCTTGTAATAGATTTGGAATGTCATAGTTTGTCAAGAAAACTAAAACAGCTCCGTTCGAGGATCTGAATATTAAAAAAAAATAATATTCGTGCACTTTCGATTTGTTTTGGATATAAAAGCAAATTTTTCAGAAGAGGAAAGAAGGGAAACACAGATGAAATCGTGAATGAATATTAGGTCTGAGTGCTGTGTATTGGCTAGCACCACATAGCTTCAGTTTGGTTTTCTTCTTTTTAATTGAATTCAATTTGACCATTTCTACAATTTCATCTCAATTTCTCTTCAATTCTTCTAGATAGAAATCGGTATTCTATCAATTCTATCTGTGACCTTAGGGATGTATGGTAGGATAGCTTTTGCATTGGGAGTTTTGTGATGTGTTATCATCAATTGTCTTATTTCCAGAATGCACCAATGAAACAGCTATCTTACCATACATCCTGAAGGTCACAGATCGAATTGGTAGAGAACTGAAAAAGCACAACATCGAGACCGTTTATAAGCCGACACAAAAACTTGGTCAAATGATCAGAACTACCGAAGACAAAGTCGATCCACTCGGATACCTTGTGACTGCGGCAAAGTCTATTTTGGTTCAACAAAAGGCATTATCAATATGGAAATTAAGGAGCACGAACGATGCTGTCGACTGAATCAGAAAGAAAAATCCGCACTAGGTAACATGCTTCAACAGATGGACATAACATAGTTTTGTCAAAGACAGAGATAATTTCGAATATCAAAAGTTACTGTTCCAGGCTTAACATGAAAGCCATCGAAATTTATAAACATAAAAAACAACATCAGCTAGAAAGAAGAAACCTTTTTTCACATAGCGCCTGGCTGCCAGTCTTACAAAAACAAAGATCAAGCTGATATGGAGCGGGAGCTATGGGCCAATCAACAATGCGCACGTAAACTCACCACCTTTTCCTGTCATCAACTGGGGTGTAGATAACACTTCCGGTTCGAACACGTCAGTGTCAGAAATTCAGCGTTCGAGTTGTAGGAGAAACGTTAGGTGAAATTATTCCTAATGGACCACGCCCGGAAAACTCTTCAATTGACAGAATATCCGGTCGTGAAAGCCTTAAGATCAGTTTCACAAAATTAATTGGAGCCACCGCGATTCGTTGAAAGTTCAAAACCAGTGTTTTGATTGGTTCGAATTTACCTGATGTTATTTGATCGCACAATCAATGTTTTGTGAAATCTACCTTCAATCTATTCATTATCCTTTCTTCTTGACCTTTCACTACAAGGCATTGGACGATAACAGTTATAGGGACACTTAAACAATCATACCATGAGACAAATGTAAATTATTAGCCTTTAGCAGTTCCAAAAAATTATTCCATCATGATGGCATAAAATTCAAATTCATTATCTGATTACAGCATTTTTGATCGAATATTTTTCTACGTCCAATGCTTTTTTTCTAACATGTCCTTAATTATTTGGAAACCAGAGATATTTGTTGAGAAATTTTGTTGTTGTAACATTTGTTTTCGAGATTATTATTCCATATAAGAAAATGACATTATCAATATTCAATTCGTAGAGATTGAAAAATTTGGTAAACCTGTCTGAAATCAATCTGCAAATGCTTTGACTTCCAGCCAGTCCATATTTGTATAACTTGCCTTCAATTATGTACATTCCTGTTGCAATTGAAGCCTTTTATATTGTTCTTTTTTTTTCACCTCACATCATATCAAATGCACTTCATGAAAAAAATTGGACATGGTTCAATTTAGTATCATTTAATTCAAGTTATTTCTATTCACAGAAAGTTAAGGAATCCGACTCCTCTTGTTTTCTTCTTCTCTGTGAGTTTCCCTTCTGATTTTTTATGTGGCTCACCGAACATATTGTCAGAAGAAAACTTTCTCGCCTGGAAAAATTGTAGAAGTTATATTTCATAGAGAGAATCAATCATTCAGGATTTTGAGGTCACAGCAATATTTTTTTTTCGAAAGTTGCCAGAAGAATTTAGAGTACTACTGATTTAAAAAAATCTAAGATGCAACCAAGAAACTTTTTATTTGTATCAATAATAATTCTTAAATTGTAATCAAAGAAATATGTATTTATTACAGTGCAGAAGACGAAGAAGTGGTGAGTTAACGAGTGTAAGAATATAGAAAAAGCCTTCTTTGCGAGATTTATACATTATTTTTTCCTAATTCACTGTCTATTTTCATTGAAATTAATGAAACATTTTCATAAATATCGTTTAGTAATTCTTGCATATAAAAATTTTGTTTGTCACAACCCTTTTCTATATACGATCTGACAGTTAAATTAAATGAGTGAATTATGATATTCACGAACTATTTAGTTCCACTATGTAGGTATGGCAGAAATTTGAAAAATAGTTATGTATGAAACAAATGCTTTCATATACTCCGACGAGTCCAAAAATTGAAAAACGAGGCATGAAGTGCCGAGTTTTTTAATGAACGAGTATTGGAATGAGCCCTCCATACGAATATTATACACTGTTTTCTCTTATCTGAATATTGATCAGTATTTTTTTGAGCACGTGAATATTTCGAAGATTATTCCGAGTTGAAGAAAGGAATTATTTTCTGAGAATATTCATGAGCAAACGACAATTTTTGGATTTTATTTGACTTCGTGTGGTATTCGGTAAAAAAATTCCACACAAAATTGTGTTTAAATGTGTTTAAATAAAAACTAGAATGTCAAAAAATATTCTGTCATTATAAGTTTCCGGTGTAATTAGCTGTTGGGTACACACGAGGACAAATTTTCTTCTGGTATTCATCCTTTGCGATATTTATCTGTTGAAAATACATGTTCTGATTGGTTTAAAATCACAGGTGACGGATTTTCACCAGTAATATCATCAGAGGTCAAATTATTCCCGGAAAGTTTTGTGTGGTATTCAGTAATAAAATTCCATATCAAATATTGTGTTTGAATTAAATTTTTCTTTGAATTTTTGTTTGTTTTTTTTTTTGTCCATTATTGGAAGTTCTCAATCTACTTGTATATGGTATTGAGTGAATTTGATGTTGTTCAGCCATAAAAGTAATAAAATTTATTTTTTGATTTCCAACAACGTCAATTCTTGTCTTCCTCAAGTACAAGAGATATTGTCGAAACAATATTCTCTCATTATAAACATCAAAAAAATTCCCAGTGTAATTGGCTATAGATCTCGTAGAATGAAATCCTGTGAGAAATATTTCATTTTAGCGGATATTTCATGTTGGTCTCCTGCCATGGATTTATTTATTATATCTGTCAAATTTATGAGAGTGAAAACGATTCTACCAAACAATATTTCCCAATGAAAAAACCACTAAATGACGTGTATGGAAATAATTCATTCATTCTGATAAAAATTCATCGAATACGAGTAAATAATGTATAATACTCGTACAGACGGCTCATTCTGACACTCGTTCCTTCAAAAACTCGTCACTTCGTGGCTCGTTTTTGAATTTTGAACTCGTGTAAGAATATCAGAGCCTTCTGCACTGGTATCATAATAGTGTATTCTAAAACAAGATGCGGAATGAGCTCCTATTCCAACACGCATGCGAAATTCGAAAATGAGCGACGAAGGAGCGAGATTTCGAAAGCATGAGTGTTGGAATTGCCTTCTGCAACGAGTATTAGACGATATTTTTCAATTTCAGTCAAGTTATGAGAATTAAACCGAAATTCTAATAAAAATTCAGATTAATGACTTTTGTATTGTATATTGGCAGTTGGTCTGTTGTTTTGATTTGAGGTAGTTTATAAACGAGACTTTTTTAAGCTCTCTCAAATTTTGAATTTTTTTTATGCTATTGGGTAAATAAATAAAATAAATAAATATTCATAGACATGGGACAAAAGTTTCTTTAATTCGATAACTTATTGATCTCGACTTACTTTGTGAGGTTAGGGATGCTTTAATCGTGACTTTGTCATATTATTTTTAATTCTGCGAGAAAAGTATGATTCTCCTATATCTTCTCGAAATATATCAGAATGCCTTTTTTTCCCGAATGAATTATGCCAACTTGCACCGTCAAATATATGTCTGACTTACGTCCAACTCAAATTTTAAGTTAGGTTTGAGACGCCGATTCTCTTGCACCGCAGTTCAAGTGCCACATAAGTTATGACTATTTTGAGCCGGGAATATTCATGGCTTAAACAAGACTTTAGCCTGTCTCAAATATTCAAACTTCAGTTTTGACGTGTTGTTTTTGATTGCGTGAATTTAATAATTATCATAGATAGATTTTCATTAAATGAAAATGATGATCTATATGAGGATGATTTCGACATATAAGATATCATTGACTATGGCTTTCCTAGAAGTCTAGAATTTAATAGGGCCGATCGCTACCATGATATGGACGAATTCGCATTTTTTTCGGCGATTTCGTTGACCAAAAAAAACTACCCTACAACTGATGAGATTTATTTAGGATGATTCAGAATCGCCAAGAGATATGTAAGTACATATCTTATTATATCTTATGTATGATGATGTCAAACCTCAAAGGAGGGAGTTTAAGCCTTAATGATTGTAGGAAGCAGAGTGTATCACCGATGAATCAACTCCTTACGTGCCTCCGACTCTACGCATCAGCAGGACGTTTATTGGCTGCAGCCGATCTGATGAAAATCCACGAATCTACAGTATCAAGAATAGTTGTTCGAGTTTCAGTATTCATAAAAATGCCTCAGATAGAAGCAGAACTACGTTCCACCCTAACCCAATTTTATAAAATTGCTGGATTTCCTCGTGTTATTGGAGCAATTGATTGTACCCATGTAATTATTAATTCTGCAGGTGCTATTTACTCTTGTGAATATGAAAAATATAACTTCGATGATATTCCAAAGGTGCAGAATTATGTCATTCTAGTTACGAATAAAGAATTGTTGAAATCAAATCATTTGCTTCAAATAAAAAAAAACATTGGTTGTACTATGCCAGTTCGTCAGCGGCCCAAAGTATATGTCGTTCTATGAATCAGAATACTGAAAAGGAAAATGTATAGAGAAGTTATCTTGTTCGTCTATAGATTCGCGTGTTTTTCTTACTCCGCTGTGCTCAGTGCCGACACGAAACCATATGGTCATGTTGCATTTCTATGTCGAAACAAACAAATTCACTGTTGCCAGATTTGGCATTGCTTAGCGCGTGCTTAACAAAGTCGCTTTTATTAGATATGCGGTGCAAGATCTGATCCGTTAAGGCGGGGAAAAGCATGACTCAAAATTTAAGGGCGCCTTAGATAAGGATGCCTTAACCAGAAAACGGTGCAAGTGGGCATTAGTAATACATTATTATTGAAATGTATTCTTGATTCATTTTCAGTGAACAAGTGTTACCTTCATCTCATCAGCGAAATTGAAACCAGGCATGACAGACATCCTCTTATTCAAAGGAAGCGTGGCTATCCTCCTGAAGATATAAGCAGCTTCATCCTTCATCTTCTGGGTGCCCAATAATTTGATGATCTGCTTCTCTCGCATCTCCAGCAGCTTGGTACCCATCGCGTCATCCAAAGTTGACTGTTCAATGGCTAGGACGAACTGAAAAAAAAAAGTTTTGAGATATTTTTCCTCGAATCTCTCAAGAAATTATTTTCATAAATATGTTGAACAAATGTTATGAATCGACACAAGTGTTAAATGAAGGGTTCTCTGCGCTTTCTGAGTGTCGGAAAAATTCAAATGGCACAACTGGGTAGCACAAATTTGTTCAGTAATTGGAATCCAATTTTGCGAAAAGTGCTGGACTGGAATATTTCTTCGGGTTTTGAAATATATCGAGAACTACATGGAAATGAGAAAGAAATTGAACGGCACAAAGCATCACAAACCTATGTTTCCTTATTGATTTGTGTCCCAGAAACTGAAAAAAAAATCTAAAAAAAAATTCAGAAAATAAATGATTTCTAGTTTAATTTGGAGGCAACAATTTTTTGAAACTAACTAACCATTAACCCCTCACAAATAATTGCACACGTTTCATGCAGAGTTCTTTCTTTCTCTATAGAAAAAAACCTTGAAAAATATCAGAACGATTTAATTCAGCAAAACTTCGTACCCTATCTAAGACGTCACTCATCTCATCGTCTCTCAATCTGGTAGAAATTTTCTTCGCATGTTTCGCTTGGTTCTTAGCGTCGTTTTTATTTTTCTGGATGATATCTATCCTGACTATGAGAATCATTGCGTTCATTATCCATTTCAATTTTTTACAGTTATTCGCTTCGGTTATGCATTTTCTGGCGTACATTCGGGCAAGTTCATACTTCTTCAACTCAAATGAAAATCTGGAGAGTTCGTGGTAAAGCCAAGCCAATTCCTCTGGACTTTCAGCTTTAAACAACCTCTTCTCGTAAATTACTGACATTTTCCTGAAAAAAATTGATTGGTAAAAGTTTACTGTACAATACCTACGTAAAACACCCATACGTTGATATAGAATAGTCCAGTAACTTGGACGCCTGAATGAATAATTAAAGTTTGTGAACTCAAGCGTTGAACGCAATTTCGTCAAAAATCGAAAAAAACGGGGAAAAAAGGTTTTTTTTGATTTTTACAAAGATCACCTTTGAGGACTGGTTATGAAAAATTTTTTTCAAGAAACAAAAAATAATTTTCGTGACCTTCAGTCTTCGAAATTTGGTAAAATCTTGAGCATAATACTCAATCCAGAAGCTAAATAGGAAATCCAGCTCATGGTTATTATCAAATTCAGGGATTTCCATGCATTTCGTACTGAAACATTTTGGTCAAGGTTTGAAGGAAAATATTTAAAAAATTTGAGAGACTTCCTAGTAATTTTCAGCAAAATCAGTATTGTGATCGAAATACATAAAGATAAATATTTTATTGAACCTCAAGCCAGAAATCTCATTTCAGAAAAATCATTGTCACAGTGGCTTGAATTGAATATTTCTCATTGTAGAAGAGATATTATATGATGAGGGGAAAATGAAATGATCAACAAAGTTTCAATAACTGATATCAACTATAACAATACTCAAGTTGCTTCCTAAATTTAAAAAAAAATTCATAATGCTTTTCTGCAGGTCTGCGAAGTTAGACTAACCAGACACATTAGATAGAAATATTTTTTATCGTTTGTGCAACACTTCAAATTCGATATTTACGCGCTCATTTACGACAGATATTCACGCCGGCTTCGGTTGACTCACATTTTGTATTTGTCTCAATAGATGGCTACGCCGTAATGAAACATATAATTGCTCATAGCTAAAAAACGATGGAAGTGCTATCAAAGATTCACATGGTACGAATTTGCACTATTGAGGCACTGAATATTTGACATAGTTCGAGAATTAGTGCCCTCAACTTTTCGCTAACTTTAAACTTGCTGAAAAACAACACTCGATTACTATCAAACTAAAAATGATATCGCAGCCGTATTAACTGCAATAATGAGCACCAATTAAGCATTAAATATTGGTATAAAAATTTCATGGTAATTTGAAACTTTTTGTACTGCGCGTGAAGTTGGCATTAAATGAAACAATCCCAGATATTAGGAAAATTAGTTTTTTTCATTGGTTCCAAAAACACTAATAAGCACCAATCAGGCAGTAAATAATGGCATATAAATTTTATTTCGATTTGAAATTTTCGGTGCTGGGTGTGAAGAATTAAGCCTTGTGTGCAAATGGAAAATGATCACTATTCCAACGTAATAAACACCCTATGGGTAATGCCTCAGAACCTCCAGCTGAAAAACAGGAAACGAAAGATCCTGCAGTCACTCTACAGATGGAGATCAACAACATTAATAATGTACCTACATCCAATGTTATCAATGAGTGGGTAAACTCTTCTTTACCAAAATTGCAATCTATATTTTAATTGTACCATATATTTTTAAGTTTGTATCAGTGATGATAGATTTCCTGTTTTTCAGTTTTTAAATGAGTACCTGTACATAATGCATGCAGAATAATCTGTTACTGATGAAATATAGTCTTGTCAAATACCATTCAGGAATCTTATGCCCACTTGCACTGTCAAATATATGTCTGACTTACGTCCAACTCAAATTTTGAGTTAGGTTTGAGACGCCGATTCTCTTGCACCGCAGTTTAAGTGCCACATAAGTTATGACTATTTTGAGCCGCGAATATTCATGGCTTAAACAAGACTTTACCCCGTCTCAAATATTCAAACGTCAAAAACGAACTTCAGTTTTGACGTGTTGTTTTTGATTGCGTGAATTTAATAATTATTATGGATAGATTTTCATTAAATGAAATTGATTATCTATATAAGGATGATTTCGACATATTAGATATCATTGACTATGGTTTTCCTAGAAGTCTAGAATTTAATAGGGCCGATCACTACCATGATATGGACGAATTCGCATTTTTTTGGCGATTTCGTTTGACCAAGAGAAACTACTCTGCAACTGCTGAGATTAATTGAGGATGATTCAGAATTTCCAAGTGATATGTAAGTACATATCTTATTATATCTTATGTATGATGATGTCAAACCTCAAAGAAGGAGTTTAAGCCTTGATGATTGTAGGAATCAGAGTGTTTTACCGATGAGTCAACTCCTTACGTGCCTCCGACTCTACGCATTAGCAGGACATTTATTGGCTGTAGCCGATTTGATGAAAATCCACCAATCTACAGTATCAAGAATAGTTGTTCGAGTTTCAGTATTCATAAAAATGCCTCAGACAGAAGCAGAATTACGTTCCTTCCTAATCCAATTTTACCAAATTGCTGGCTTTCCCCGTGTTATTGGAGCAATTGATTGTACCCATGCAATTATTAATTCTGCAGGTATACTATTTAATCTTGTGAATATGAAAAGTATTACTTCGATGATATTCCACAGGTGCAGAATTATGTCATGCAAGTTACGAATAAAGAATTGTTGAAATCAAATCAAATCATTTGCTTCAAATAAAAGAAAAAAACATTGGTTGTACTATGCCAGTTTTTCAGCGGCCCAAAGTATATGTCGTTCTGTGAATCAGAATACTGAAAATGAAAATGTGTAGACAAATTATCTTGTTCATCTATGAATTCGAGTGTTCTTCTTACTTCGCTGTGCTCAGTGCCGACACAAAACCATATGGTCATGTCGCATTTCTATGTCAAAACAAACAAATTCACTGATTTATACAGTGTTGCCAGATTTGGCATTGCTTAGCGCGTGCTTAACAAAGTCGTTTCTATTAGATATGCGGTGCAAGATCTGATGCGTTAAGGAGGGAAAGGCATGACTCAAAATTTAAGGGCGCCTTAGTTAAGGGTGCCTTAACCAGAAAACGGTGCAAGTGGGCATTATTGTTTTTGTGGAAAAAATGAAAAAACACAATGTGAAGTAACATATTTTAACACCGTACATTCGTGCAGGTTGCCACCATCACTCATGCTTTTTGTTGAAATATTACTAAGCAACGTGAATTTTCAATTTTTTTATGCCCTAATGTTATTACCTACGATAATTCGTGTGAGAATAATTGTTTCCTTACTTCCAATCCACGAACCAGCTTTTCAGGTCATTCGCCAATGAATCAGTAGAAGGGAACTTCTCCATCGGAAGTCCAAGGATCAACTTAACTCGATCGGCCTTCTGATCTTCACTCATGTGCTTCGAGAATTTCTTCATTTCGTAGATTGCCTCACAAACCATATCGAGCATCCTCGTCATGTACTGCTGCCTTCTTGGAAACACCTTCTTGGACGTTGTTTCGCAAAAACTAACCAACTTTTCGGCAAACTGAAAGGATAAATAAGAGTGAATTGATAAGCATCACTTGAATGCTCGCACTAGCAGATATGAACCTCAATTTTGACTCGTTAAAAATAATTCATAAGCAGAAATTCTCAATTCACTTCTCATTACGTTTTTACCTCGAAAACTCTTCGGACCTTGCGAGTCTTCATCTCTTCATGAATCTTGTTGATGAGGTAATCTGCCTGTTTTGTGGCCATATCTTGCAACAGTCTCAATGTGTTTTGTCTCCTTTGGTCTAGCTTGCCACATGACCTTGCTTCTTGGTATTTTATGAAATAGAATGGCCTTCTTGACCTCAGCATTTCCTGGTGGGAAAAAAAAGGTTTACAAGGAGAAGTTGATGAGTTGAATGGTTTTCATTGCACTATTGGTCATCACCTTGTCGTTGTGTGCGAGCTTAAGTGTATAGTTCAAAAAAGATGGCGAGAAATATTCAATAATAGTCGAAATAATTTTGCCTGAATCGGCTCATTAGACAAGATTTAGTATAAAAAATTACTAGCAAGGTAAGAGGGTTTTTACTGGCGAATGGAGGATATAACCTCCAAGGAGTTACCTCCTTGTGCCAGTAAAACCCGTAACTTCGCGTGTATTGTTTTATATTTTATTTGTTTCTCATTTGTGAAAAGGTTAGATAAATTCCAAAAAAATCCCAATAATTAGTCGCAAATGTCGTAAGCTATGGAAGCGTTGCCATGAACATGTCTGTTTATTCTTCTTTACATTTGTTTTGGCGCAAGCGGGAATGAATGTACCAGAAAAAATTATTGAGGCAGCCAGCAGTGTAGCATCAAGTTTATTACCTGCAAAATCAGCTTCAAGGTACGAGCGAGAATACGACGACTTCAAAAAGTGGCAAAACAAAAATAGTGTGATTGGGGTAACTGAACTTGTTTTGTTGGTCTACTTGAATCAACTATCAGCTAGATTCAGCCATGGGCGCCCGCATAATTTTTTTTCAGGGGGGGCCAAATAATGAATTGATGAAGCACAGGCGAAATCAGTATTCGGTTTTGCTCAAAAACAAGAAGGAGATCAAAATCTCAGGGGGGGCCACGGCCCCCCCTGCGGGCGCCCATGGATTCAGCCCTAATACTTTATGGACAAAATGGTCTATGCTACAAAGCTGCTTGGAAATGAAAGAAAATGCCCCTGTTCGCAGGTTTGTTTTCCTTAAAAAATTTATTGAAAAATATGACGTTTGGTTGTTATTTGCAGATTTCAAAAGGTAATAGCGTTTGTGAAACGGAAAAATGAGCGTTATACGCCAAAAAAGGCCAAGGTATTGAGTAAATAAGAGGCTGAACAATTTTTTTCACATGCTCCAGATGACCAGTGGTTGCTGGCGAAAATTGTAACAATATTTGGGATTTTTGGATGTTGTCGATGTGACGAAATTCTCTCCTTAAACATGAATGATGTAGAAGATATGGAAAAATACGTTATTGTGACATTGCGGCGAAAGAA
The DNA here is from genome assembly GCA_038502775.1 of Hippodamia convergens. Lineage (NCBI taxonomy): Eukaryota > Metazoa > Arthropoda > Insecta > Coleoptera > Coccinellidae > Hippodamia > Hippodamia convergens. The sequence goes on along the minus strand of CM076612.1, from coordinate 2,897,219 downwards.
AAATTCAACAATAAGAAGATTCACCATAACTGATGATGGCTGCAGCTTCAAGTCCTGCATGTTATACAGAAAATATGTAAATCTTCGGCCTCCTGTAACAGAAAGCCTAAGATTTCTTTTTACATACCGACAAGGAAAGTGCATTTCTCCTAATGCTGGACAGCATACTATTGGTGGTGTCCCAAAGCAAATTGCGAAATATTAAGGTTTAAAAGACCCAGAGTTATGCACCGTCCACTCTTTTCGCAGAACTGGAGCCACTATGGTTGCGGATTCAGGTGGAGATATTTTAGCACTAAAGTGTGCAGGAGGGTGGAAGAGCACCGAGATTGCGATGAGTTATGTCGATGATTTGGTCAACAAAAAAATCGAAATGTCTAGCAAATTATTTGGTAGCAAGGAGAGTACAAATGTTCTGCAGTCCTCGAGTTCAGCAGTTTCTGAGTCAACAGATGGTTCATCATCAGTATCAACTCTTGCATCATCAAAAATCTGTGTTACTGGAAATAACAATTGTACCATGATTTTTAACATATATGACGATAAAACAAAATTTTCTAATGTAAATAATACTTCTAACTTGTAAAAATTCTGCAAGTTAACTGTCAGTTTTACAAGTTAGTGACTTGATAAAATAAACATTCTTGATTAATATTGTGTTTTTGGAAACTGATGTTTACAAATGAGAAACAGATAAATGAGTTTTTTTCTTCTCCCAGAACGATGTTTGTCGCAATCCATCAAATTTATGTATCGTTCTAAAGAGATGGCAATACAGCATTTTTTCCTATCGAATAATGTTTGGCTCTTTTCTTTACGAGAACCTTTTACCTGAAAATGCTCAGGTGACAAGATTACAGGAGACAGCCAGAACTTGTTCAGCAGGAAGCTGATTGAGGAGAGATAAATTGAATGAAATAAATACGAACCTGAGTATTGTAAACGTTTTTAAATCCCTGTATCGCCAGTTGTTTTATCTTAGCCGAACCTTTTGCGTTCGCAATCACCGAACCAATGGAGTTTGGGAGGCTCTTCAAGTACAGTTTATCGTGGTACAACTTGTCCAGATATTTCTCAGCCAAATAATTTTCGATGTTGGTGGTGCGTCTCTGCATGGGCTGATGTGGAAAGGGTGGTGCAGCCGGCATCCTCAAATTGTTCATTGAGGACTCGTGACTATGCAAGCTCTCCTGGATAGAAGACGTGTCTTCTAACAATGCTATGGACCCCATCAGTTTACCCGTGGAAACGTCAGATAACCGAGTTTTGGAGTCTTCGTTTTTATCCTTATCCTTATCCTTATCCTTTTTCTTTTTCTGGCTCTTCGATGCTGAAGTGGGTAAGACGACGTAAACAGATCGTCTTTTCTTCTTGCGGTTCTTTGCAATAGGTTTGTAGGGCCTTTGGCTTTCTAGTGTCCTTGTCCAAGCTATCTTTCTTATGATTCTGAAGTGGTCCCGTAATGGTTTACCAGCTCGATCAGAGATGCAATTCAGAATAGCGTCTTCACACTGAAAATATCAGTCATCACATGTATTCACTTGTTGTTGGCCCTTTTTTTCATGATTTTCTTTGGAGTTCTCGACCTAAGGGCCTTTTGCACCAACCTTCTTTTCACTTTCCAAATGAATCAATCAGAATTAATAAGAGCAAAGTGAAAAATCGCAATAGGTGCAATAGTCCCCTGGAAATATTTCCGAAAATATACAGAAGCACCTTTGAAAAAGTAGAAATTAGACTCTAGTTGAAAAATTTCTTGGATGCAACTGAACTTACTTTTTTATCAGGCGGCTTGTGGTGAATCATCTGATTCTACATCTATTTGGAGATAGTAACATGGATTATGCTTCTAACCTCTATGGTTGGATATTTCTGATACATTTCTGGAGTTTTTTCTGCTAGCCGGTACCAAAAACGTATTTTTCTGTTTCATTATCATACCTATTAAGAAAAAGAAAATTCTTTGCCTTTACGAAGGCACATCGAGAACATGGTATTCATTTCGATGATTACTATTTTGAATTCATCTATGTTTTAAAAATTATCATACCTAATGTGTACATTTCAGTACTAAGAATAGTGCAGTAATGAACTAATTAGAGCATTGTTCTCAGTTATATTTGTCGTTTTGTGTTTGTTACTACTAACTACTGAACTTATCAATTTTCGAATCGAATCAATTGAAATTCCGTTCTGTTAAATTTCGTAAGTCACACCAACTGCTAAAATACAAAACATAACCCACTAGGATGTAGAATCTCAATTTTCATTTGAATTTCGAGAGTATTTCACTGAAATAGAGAAAATATCGTCTAATCGTTACAGAAGGTAATTCCAACACTCGCTCCTTCGTCGCTAGTTTTCAAATTTCGCATTCGTATTGGAATAGGAGCCCATTCTGCAACCTGTTTCAGAATATACTATTTACGAGGATTGATATGCCAAAACTGACCTCCAATTTGAGATTGAATCTCAATCCTCGGCCAATACGTTCATAATACCGGCCAGTAGAGATCCATGAAAAATCTCCATTCATGCATGACACCATTTCCAAATGTAATTCAGAAAGCGCCAATTGTATTTCAGTTCAGAAAGCGTTGATAGAATTTCAGATTGGTACATTGAATATCAGAAACCATAAAATGTAATCCAGATTAGTCAATTGAATTTCAGAAAAGTCAAATGAAATTTAGATTAGTCGATTGTTTTTCAGAAATCTTAATTTGTAATTCAGAAACGTCAAATATTATTTCAATTTAAGTCAGATTTTTAGTCATATATTACTCATTTTCATAATGGTTATCATATCGTTAATCATATATCATATTCAATCAGGTATGCTTCCATGTAAGAATAAAACTAATTTAATCGGGTGAAATCTCTTAATGCAAGATCTTTCTTTTCTTCAACACTGGATTTCAGTAAAAATATGCTTAACCTTCTCAATCGATTCCTCACCTAACACTGTAGCTCCAGGAAGAACATAACACCGAATGAAAATTGGTCAATTTGAGTACATATTCAATTGAAGATGCAATTGACAGTTTCTACAGCTGGTTTATTAGCCATGTAGAGACTGCGAGGTTCATTCACAGCGTTTTCAGCAAATGAATGGGTTGAGGGTTTGCTGTAACAGTGGCAAGATATAAGGAACCAGCTATCAGATTGAGTGATCTTCTGTGAAAATGCTGCATGCCATTCGAGATTGGAGACCGTAATCACCTAAACAGTAGCAGTACTGCTGTGGATGAGCTCTTATTCTTCCATGCTCAATCCAATTGAAATTTAATGGTCGAAAATAGGAACTTACGTGGATACAAACCTCAGGATTCCGAACAGTGTGCCACTGGGGCTTATTAAAAAAAGATTAACAAACCTGGAAAATATTATTGATCGAGCTATTCGATAAAATTGCGATTGCATACACGCCTGTATGGTTTGAAATTTTTTCAGTTTTGTGTTACAAATTGAATGTTTCACTTGAAAATTAAAGTTGATTCATTAGCATTGTTTCATTTCTGAATCATCTACAATTGATATTCTCAGAAATTCAATCGGGTATCAACGTGCGTATGAAAGAATTTCAATTTGGCATTTCCGAAGTATAATTATAGACCATATTATATCATATTAAAAATTTGAATTTTCAAACATTGAATGGAGTTTCTGTACCAACAAAGAATGAAATCAAGTACCTGGATATACATCTCGATCATAGGCTCATATGGAAGAAACATGTGCAAGCAACAGTGAAGCAGTTAGACATGAAGCTCCGACAGATGTATTGGCTTTTGGGAAGAAAATCGAAGATGAGCTTGCAGAATAAATTAACATTGTACAAAGCGGTCCTCAAACCAAAACTCTCCGCTTAATAGTAGACTTTGAGGTCCCTCACATCAACGACGTTATAGAATCCACGTCAGCCAAATATCAGATGAGAATACAAGGTCACCCAAACGACCTCATACAGAACCTATATATGGGAGGACCTCACACCAGAAGACTGAAAGAGACATGGCCTAAAGATCATTCACAACATTAAAGATGCAAGCTGAGTAGAAATGTCGATGGATATTTCACTCTCATGTTTGTCTTGGAACATAATTACTTAATACCTTTGTAGAGTAGATTGTATATCAAGCAATAAATGACAACAAACAAATAATTCAATTGAGTTGTAATCTGAAACACATTTGATGTTTTCTGAAATGAATCTGAATTTCATGTGACATTCTGAAATCAAATCACCCATCTGAATTACATTTGATGTTTCCTGAAATACAATTGACTAATCTGAAATACAAGTGAGTTTTTCTGAATGTCAATTGACAATTTCTGAATTACAATTGGAAATGGTTTAGATTTGTGTGAAACGAAAAAAAAAGTTTTCAACTTCGGTATAGATGAAAAATTGCTTTATCCTTAATTGACTTTGCGTTTACTGCATTTAAAAGGGTCCTCACATGCATAACACCCATGACGAAATTGTCTGGCTTCTGTCTCAGCGGTACATTTCTATAATTTTGAATCAAAGCCTCCTCGAACTCGCAACCCAAATACGTAATCAGTGCTTTCTCAGCTTTCGGATATATATTTTCTGGTTCCAATGTCAAAATCTTGGTTATATCTTCGATCGCACCGTTGAATTTGATAGCTTTCGCACCTGCACTTGCTCTTCCGAGCAACGCCCTTATGTTGTCTGGCTCTTTTTTGAGTGACTGGTCGAAATATTGTAGACCTGAAAGAGGAGTTCAATAAGGAGGTGGGAATAAAAATCATTTATCCACTATAGATTCAGCAATTTAAATATAAAAAACCTGATAAGGCGTTGGATGAATTGCTTTTGAAATGCAAAAACTGTTTCTAGCCCCTTTGTCGCGAATGAATTTGATTATAAAAGTCATCAATAGTAGTGTTCTCCTGTACTGATTCGAATGATGGATCTTATGTAATAATAGTTCATAGTTGATAGTTAAAAAGGGGTTACAGTCCACTGCGACCTGATGGTCTATTGTGTCCCCTGACAAAGCTTTACAGCTCGCCTTCCAGTCCCAGAGATCTTATGAAATCCAATATCTCGGAAGGCTTCAGTGAGGCTAATTCCTCACTCCTACAGGTCTCTTGACCAAAGCATTGTTTCCTTTGGCTTACAATGCCACACCATTCTGTGACTAGGTGAATAAGAGTTTCTTCCTCCTCCCCACAGAATCTACACTCGTCAGTGCCCGATACGCCCATTCTCAGCAAGTGCTTTCTGAGGTTACAATGCCCTGTAAGAAAGCCAGTGAGGAGGTTCTTACTGAGATCCAAATACTTTTTGGATCTTGCAGTTTCAAAATTCCGAAGGAACTTTTTGGAGTGATCCAACCCTGAGAGAATCTGCCAGAGTGTTTCTCTTTCAGTTTTCTCCTTCTCCAGATACTCCTTCTTATATGTACAGGGTGGGCATATTTCGATGTTTTAGCACTACAACTTTTGAACCAGAAGAGATAGACAAAATCTGATACCCCATTCTCGATCTCTTTGTCGGAGAAACTAACAACAGTTTTATTCATTTTTGGCTACCTGCTTTTGTTCTCGAGTTATAAGCGAAAATTGGAAAAATGGCGATATCGAAAAAAATTTATATCTCTGCTAATACTGATGATAGAGCTCTGAAATTAAAACATTATACAGGCACTTTTTTACGTAGAATCCAGTGGCATGCTCGTCTTTTCTACACCATTTTCAATTACGAAGCTATGATCCAGAGTTATGTTTTTTTAAAAGGAAACACTATATTTCTGTGACATTTTCTGAAAGCTTGATTTTTTCTGATTTCAAAAATATATAACATTGTAAAGTTTGTATCAGTATGAGTATAGAAATTGGTCAAAAATCCATTTTCATGTGAGTCTCAATACTTTCTATTTTTTCAACTGTTGATGAGCACAGAAGAATGTAACTTCCTATAACAAGAGCATAGAAATGAAAAGACAACTAGAAAGAAATTGTGGTTAATTACCACAATTTCTTTCTAGTTATCTACTAACTTTTTCGTGCTTATCGACATTTGAAACCATAGAAAGTATTGAGACTCAGATGAATATAGGTTCTTGACCAATTTCTATACTCAAATTGATTTATTGATACGAACCATAAGATGTTATATATTTTTGAAATCAGAAAAAATTAAGCTTTCAGAAAATGGCAAAGAAATCTAGTGTTCCTCTTCAAAAAACATAACTTTGTGTTATAGCTTCGCAATTAAAGATGCTGCAAAAAAGGCGAGCATGCCACTGGATTCTACGTAGAAAAGTGCCTGTATAATGTTTTAATTTCAGAGCTCTATCATCAGTATTGGCGGAGATATAAATTTTTCCCGATATCACCAATTTTCACTTATAACTCGAAAACAAAAGAAGGTAGCCAAAGTGAATACTACTCTTGTCAGTTTCTCCGAAAAAGAGATCGAGAATGGGGTATCAGATTTAGTCAGATCTCCCCTGGTTCAAAAGTTGTAGTGCTAAAACATCGAAATATACCCACCCTGTACATTCTGCCATACCACAGAAAGGTTCTGGGCCAGTGAGTGGTTTCCGAGCACCCTCTCTGGCAACTTTATTGGCCTCCTCGTTACCTGTGACTCCCGAATAACAAGGAACCCAGATCAAAGAGACCTTTTTTTTTCTTGCCTACCTCATTGAGTTTAATCGGGCATTTCCATGTCGACTTTGGGTCGATGACATAGGATTTCAGTGCTTTAATAGCAGCTTGACTATCTGAGTGAATAGCTATGTCGCAATTCTGATAGTTACTCTCTAGATTAATGTCTAGACATCTTTCGATTGCTAATATTTCTCCTTGCAGAACACTCACACATAACGATAGTGCACACTTGGCTTTGGCCCCTTGAATCCCAGGGCCAGCTCCCGTGTTGGTTTTAGAACCATCTATATACCATTTAACAGTATTTTCTTTGAAATTTTGGTTGATGTATTCCCGCTCCCATTCCTCTTTTTTGCATAGCATCGTACTGAAGTACTACTCAGTACTTACTTTCTTGACCATTACATCACTGGGAAGGTTCGCAGATGAGATGTAGTTACTCAGACAGCTCCAGGCTCTCTGAACCCTAATTATCTCATTACCTGCGCCTTCTCTAGATATTCTGAGGATTTTATGTACAGGGTGTTCAAATTTTCATGATTCAGTGCTACATCTCCTAAATTAAGAAAATTCGAAGAAGTTTTTTTTGTGACATCACCTGTTCTATCCATGTTGAAACCATGTGTAAACGAAACATCGCAGTGGACATTCATCGTCTAGAAATTTCGTACTTTGAACATCTCGGAGATGTTCTTATACTCACTGGACAGACTACTCGTGTTTTTTTCTAATGGATAATTTCAACTTACTTCTTTCATACTCCTCCCTCTTCTTAACATAATAACCGAGCTCTCTGTAGTATGTTGGCCAGTTGAATGTATCATTCAGTTTTTCGATATTGAACGTTTGTTTCGGCATAATTTAGGTTTGCGAAAATTCACGGATGGATAGGTTACTTTTCATACCGATTATGACCGCGACTTTACAAAATCAGACCTCACGAATATTTCATATTCACTTATCCGATAACTTATGACATATCTGTCAAAAACACAGAATTTGTTGATACATAGATTATAGTACTGTATTTTCATGGATTGGAAACTCTCAAAATTATGGAACCGTCTCTGCAGCGTTATTTATCGGGCTGAAAAGTAGTACAAATCTCTATAGATCGCGGAAATTTGAAGTTTATCATCTATTTAGTTTCATCGACGAAAGTGTGTGGGGTAGAGGTCCTATTATTGAATCCAAAATACCACAGCACTATGAAAACACCTCGAAAAACAAATTTGGATTGATCTCCTTCAATTTCTGTGCCACATTAAAAAAAATAACCCTCTTTCTTAGTTGCGAGTCTTCCTCCAACTGAGAAAAAAACTTAATAAATGAATAAGAAAAATAAAAAAGCCCGATATCTACATGACGAATGATCCTCTTACACTGCTACTCTATGGGAAACATGAAATTTCAAGACCTGGAAACCAACAAAACGGGATTAAAACTACACCATTTCCAACTGTAATTCAGAAATCGTCAATTGACATTCAGAAAACATTGAATGTAATTCAGGTTAGTCATTTGAATTTCAGAATATATCATATGAAATTCAGATTAGTCAATTTGAATTTCAGAAAACATTGAATGTATTTCAGGTATTTGAATTTCCGAAATAATCAATTGTAATTCAGAAAACATCAAATGAAATTCAGATAACACACTCAATTGAATTTGAAATATGGTACATTGAATTTCAGAAATGGCTATTTGAAATTCATTTCAAATTTTTTCAAGAAGCCCTGGTGGCACACTGTTTGGAATTCTGAGGTTTGTTTTCACGTAAGTTCTCATTTTGAACCATAAAATTCCAATTGGATTGAGTATGGGAGAATAAGGGCTCATCCGCAGCAGTACTGATACTTTTTGGGTGATTACGGTCTCCAATCTCGAATGGCATGCAGCATTATCACAGACGATCACTGAATCTGATAACTGGTTCCTCATATCTTGCCACTGTTGCAACAATCCCTCAACCCATTCATTTGCTGAAAGCACTGTGAATGAACCTCGTACTCTCTACATGGCTAATAAACTAGCTGAAGAAACTGTTGTCAATTTCATCTCCAATCAAATATGTATTCAATTTGACTTATTTTCATTAGGTGTTATGTGCTTCCTTAAGCTACGGTGTTAGGTGAGAAATCGATTGAGAAAGTTTAGAATATGTTTACTAAAATTCAGTGTTGAAGAAAAGAAAGAGCCTGCACCAAGAAATTTCACTCGAATATATTGGTTTTATTCATACATGGAAACATATCTGATTGAATATGATATATGGTCGACGATATGACAACCACTATGAAAATGAGTAATATATGACTCAAAATCCGACTTAAATTCAAATAATATTCGAACTTTCTGAATTACAAATGAGGATTTCTGAAATTCAACTGACTTACTGACTACCTGATCTGAATTTCATATGCCATATTCTGAAATTCAATTGACTAATCGGAATGTTATATGGCATATTCTGATATTCAATTGACTAATCTGAAATTTTTGACGCTTTCTGAAACTGAAGTTTCTGAATTACATTTGGAAATGAAGTAGTAGAAATATATGTTTCTAGAAACTCGAAGCAATATGATTCTTGAACAATTTCAACCACAAAACTGAACAAATACTCCAACTCAGAATCAATCGTTTGCCAAAAGAAATATCGTCCGTCCTAATGCACCAATGAACAGATTCTCTTCTGAATACGTCTTCAATCCTACAACTCACATTTATTTAATAATGATGATTCTTAAACGGATGTTAAAGTTTATTCTGGGAAATCCACTAGGAAATAATTCAACTAAGAATCACTTAATTCGATTTATTTCGATTTTAAATTTGCATTGATCGACCCTTAAAACATTAAAGCTACATAATCACCATCATAAAAGCCATTCGGTATTTATAATTTGTCACATTATCAGGTTTCTACTCAGCTGCTGAGAAATCTCTCTGAACTTGAACTATCAAATGTTTGCAAGAAAAGACATCAACGAATATTTCGCATAGAAAAAGTGGGTTAGATGGAAAAAACGAAAGGAGATAATTTATTTCAGGTGCGTAGATGCTCAATGAATTAAAGATAACGCACTTAGATGAATCAAAACTCAGAAAAATATTCGAAGAATACTTTTTTTATGTATAGTTTCTTTGTGCTATTGCGAAAGAGATTCCTCTGAGTTTTGAAAAGTGTGACTAAGACAGTACAGTAGATATCTGCATTGAATTTTCTTAATGATTAATATGTGAATCAATAATTTTCCTGTATCTAGTAAACATTCACTTAGTTCGTATAAAATATTTCGATTTTTCGTACATTGAATTCGATTACTACATGCTTATTTATAATAATATATTTCTGCTAAGTAGAATTTAATCAATGCTTTGCATCTTATCCTAAATGATATAGATTTATAATTTGTGCTGGATATCTGTTTTTTTCTGAATTGGTTTCCCATCAGTAAAGGCACTCATTTTTCAAGTTATCTTTGTAAGAATTGGTAAAAAAAATACATACTGAACAGCAACTATACAACGAACGACACGCGCTTTGAACATCCAAACAATTATAAATCTATATGGGACCAAACGTTTGATTTACAACATCAAAAGACATTCGATATAATTGAATATTTGCTTCCGAACTATGGAAGCAATTCCTTTTTCTTCGAAGTACATAAATATTCGATAAAACTACAATCTGGCCCTCATGATCAATTTCTTGTAAACTATTTTGTGGCGAATTGTGTGTTCCTACTATTCGGGTAATTGTGGCGGATATATTTCATGTCTTATATTTAATCAATATTCTATTTCTAATTCGAAATTATACGTTGACGAGTTTAATATTCATGCATTAAAGTACTAAAAATTTGCATTCGTATGGTGATAAATTCAGTTCTCATTCTTCCATGAAATATCTCATGCGATGAACATCTAGGTAGTCATGATATCTACAACTCAAATTTAATTCAATTTGAAGAAATATTCATTGCTCGAGAGGTATAAACTCAGAATAGGTTAAAAAAAATTTCAGGCGAGACGCTCACTCATGTTCATGTTCTTTTGCCGAAAGAGAAGGAAACGCTTGTTGACTTCTTACATACAGAACATTGCAAGAAAACTCCACCTCATTCTCAGGGCGACACTATTATAAAAAAATGAAAAAAACGTGTCAAACCCCCTATAGCTTTTTGAAATGGAATACCATATTTTTTATTCATTCAAAAAACCATGAATAGGCAATATCCAAATAGACATAATTCGATTTATTCACACCTTCATTTAATTTTGAGCCAGATAATCACCATAATCAAAATAGGACAAAACTTCAAGACAAGATGAAATGAAATTACTAGAGTCTTCTAGGCTCATTGGCCGTGGTCAATTAGGAATAATTCGTCCTAACGTTTTGCCTACATCTGCGGTAGACATCTTCAGAAGATTCTTGTTATAAGATTATACGTCGACCTTAGAGTTACTCAACAGAATTATCGATACTTCTAGGATCGAGTACCAATCTTAGACCAAAAATCCTTCATGTGAAATCAGTCCTAATTGGCCATGGTCAATAGGCTCCTATAAGATACTAAGAGTTTGAGAACGAGCTGAACTGGTATGGAAACATCAATAACTTGATTTGAAGGCATAAAATCCAGAGGCAAACAGGATATTAATGTTGCTTGAATATTGAGGTATATTCAGGTACTATTCTGAATTTGCATGCAAATTCACATCCACCATGCAATGAACATCCACCTAGAGAAAGACGAAGAGAAATAACAAAAAATCGCGGAAGATATGACTGTTAGAGTAAACTTTCAAGAGTATGAATCTAATTGAATTATTCGAATAAATCAAACCTTGAATGGGTATTTTTCCCTTGAATTATCTCAGAATTGTCACTCATAGTAAGTGGAGTAGGCATGTGTGTGAAGTTTGCAGCACTTTTGGATGTTCGAAACTTTTTTGTTGTGCCAGGTTTGTGCTGCTTTGTGCCGTTGAAATTTCATTTCTAAAACTGAAAAAATTGGCCTGCCCAGCACCCTTCGAAAAATTGGATTCCAAAGACTGAAAAAAATTGTGCTATACATGTACTGAGTTGTGCTGTTCGAATTTTTCCAAACTCCTTCTTGTTTCCTGAGAATTCGTTTTTTTTTTCACAAATGAATAGAAAAAGTTGTGCTACATTTGTGCAACTCGTGCCGTTAATATTTTCAAGAATATTCTTCAGATTTCCCGGAAAATTGGAAAAAAAATTCAGCCTAGCACTTTGCATTTTTCCCATTAAAAAATGTTCTAATCATAGTCAAGAAATTAGGAAAAAATTGGACTGGCGAAAATTTTTTCACAGTTTCAATAACCAATCAAATTTTTTTACTTTGTATCATATGAACAATTTTACCCAATCATGTCAGCATTACACTGAAAACAGACCATGGGCTTTTTTCATCGTTGCTATGATTTATTTCGATTTTGAAGTTTCATATATAAAATATTTCGAAATGTCACGATTTGGGTGTAATACTGACGAGAATATTAACGAAATTATTGAATCAAACATACCAAAAAACACCACTTACAGCAAGAAGTTTGTAAAGAAATCATTCATGGATTTTGTGAAGATAGAAAGTTTGAATTAGATGGAAATCGGACGGCGGAAGAATTGGAGTTAATTTTGAAGGATTGGGCTGTGAACATGAGGAAAAAAGATGAGCCAAAGTTCAAAGAAAGCAAGGTAAAAATAATGTGAAATTCAACAAGAAAGCTGTTACAAGAAAAATATTTTAAAGAAATGAAAGTTATCATTGACCTATTCAAAAGTGTTTTATTTCAACAAGCGCGAGCGGCTCACGATTCTATACGACGAAAACTGCAGTCAGATCCTTGTGAAAGGAAACAAAGTTCAGCAGTATTAAGTTCTGTAGAAATGATGAAAATGGTAAATTTATGGAATGAAAATACTCCTGAAGGTCTGCAACGGAAATCACATAGCCGAGGTAGAATTAGCTTGGCGAGGTGAGGAAGCTGTTGCTTGCTTTACTGAATTTTTTTGTATCGAATCAAACAAACTCTATTCAACAAGACTTGCCAGAGTGGTTCAAGAAAGTGTACTGGAAGCAAGTTTTTGATAGAAAACAAGGAATGCAACGTTTGTCCTTTCCGTTTATTCAGAAAATTGATGTCAAAAACGGACTCAAATATTAAAACCAACAGATTATTCCTCAGACCAAATCGTCAATGGAAATCCAAAAATGGTATGAAGATATGCTCATTGGAAGAAATACGATTGTATCTTCAATCAACTTTTCTAATTGTTTCTTCGTGAATTGCACCTTCAAATGAATTGTTTAATCTCTGTTTTTTGCTATAAGTAGCAAAAAATTTCCTATCCGAATAACCCTCGGAGATTCATGCTCAAACATTTTATGCACCCTCAAATGAATTGTTTAATCTCTGTTTTTTGCTATAAGTAGCAAAAAATTTCCTATCCGAATAACCCTCGGAGATTCATGCTCAAAAATGTTATGACAGGCTTTCTCAAGATTGTTGCTTGTAGGCAACAAGCTTTCGAAATTTTTGATAAATTTTTGAAAATCAATGTCCGGGGGTTATAACTTATAACGACTGCAAATTGTTTTATATGGTTGTGCCGAAATTGTGCAGATAAAATCCACAGTTTTTTCTTCAAACGGAGAAAATAAGAAAAATCAGTAGAATGTGAGAAAATTAGTAAACCTGGAAAGAGTGCGTGTGAAGTTGGCCCAGCTCTTTTGGATTTTTTGAAAAGATGTGATTGAACCTAATTGTACTAGATTTGTGCTGATTTGTGCCGTTGAAATTTTTCTTCTATAACATACGGTTCTCAAGATATTTCACAGAATGTGTTAGTCGAAGCGGCCTAGAATTTTCAATATAATTGGTTTTTGAAAGCTGAAATAGATTTTGGTATGCATGAAATGTGTTGTGTACTGAGTTGTGCCCGTCGATTTTTTCCAAAAGTATCTCTTATTTCCAAGAAAGTGAAATTAGCAGAAAAAAATGTATTTCAGCAATTATGTTCCTTATCCTCCCGAATTTGTGAAAAAATTTGTGTGTTAAATGAGAATGCGCGCACATGCGACTAAATAGTCACTGTGACTAAATAATCGCTGCGACTAAATAGTCACATTTTTGAAGCGACGCGATTGTCCCAAATCAGAATTGGTCAAACTTCCGACAATTTAATCATAATTCAGTTGCTGCCGAAGTCCGAACTTCTTTGTGTGGGTGTGAATTCTTTTTTTTTTGAAGGGGGGGGGCTTTATAAGGTCCTGTTGTTAATTTTATTTGGCTTCTAAGAGTAGAGCTAAAACGCAGGCGGTTTTCAGGACAATCTATGTTGTTACTGAATGTAGTTGCGATTTATTAGTCGCAAGTGAGCGCCTAGTCTTAAGTCAACAACATTCAGAGTGATATGAGTCATCACAAGCAATGACATAATTGATTCATATATTTCCCCCTTGATATTTCCCTGTAATATTCGTGAACTGAAATGAAAGGCTCGCCTGAAGAGACAATTTTCCTCTCTATTTGCGCTAACGTCTCTTTCTGGAACAGCCCAGAAAGTGCTTTGGCAGGAGTTCTAATTTTTTTCAGAGTGTTTCATATCCAAAACCAGATAAACGATGATGCTGGGGAAAAATTTCAATGGCAATGATAAAGATAAATGATAAATGTATAAATACAAAATAGAGAAGCTTAATAGTGGAATACTATGTACGGATATGAATACATGTTATTTATCTTTCCGTGCATGCAGGCTTTCTCATCACAATTAAAGGTTAGGTTCCCCAGCCTGACCAGCACAAAACGAGATCTTATAACCACCATCATAGTAATTAATATACCTATCTACGAAAAACATGGAATGTATAAAAGAGTAGTCTCACATCAATTGACTTTCTACGATGGATATTGGATATTCTATTCGACTAGAAATTTTTTTTTTTTTCAGGAATCGAAAGAACTTTTTGTCTACAGAAAGCAATTGTGTTCATTTCTAACTGTACGGTCTGATGTCCCTTGAGAGACAGAAAAAAAGGCAGTCTTAGTAGGTAATAGAACTATGAGCAGACTTAATTGATGATTCAGATATACATATATTATGATCATGAAATTGAATAATGACGAAACAAGGTTATTGACAGAAGGTTATTTTCTGTTTTTTGTAGAAAATTTCATGTACTACTCATCTATATATTCTATGTTTTCCCAATTTTGTTACAACCATCCGGACGAGTTATTATGACCGCTCAATGGTATAATCCCAGGAAGTTTGGGCAGACTTTGAATCTGGTTTCTATAATCATCCTCTGGTGTTTGTGAAGACGCTGTGGCCTGATTGCTCGAAGATGAATTGAAGAGTAGAGGTTCTCTGGACATGCCATAAGATATCCCATTGTTGCTCTGTAAAATTGAACACATCATAATAATCAACATTTCTCAACAGCGTATGGTCGATGACTGTATTAATCAATTCTCTCTTCAAACGAACTGTTATATTCATAACATTAATTTACTGGAATAGCTACAAATGTTAAAGACCGTTTGTTGGTTTGTCTGCATGGAATCAGATGTCCTATTTTGATGGAAATTTTTCGAAAGTAATAAGAATGTATTCCAGTAGGTTTTACAATGGAATCCATTAGTCTATATCAAAGGGATGCTTTCAGGCTTTCCTGGTTGATGCGTGGAAACAATAAGAGATAGTGGAAAATAATCCTATGAAATTTTGCAGATGTTGAGAAATTCTATCCAATTCAAAATTACAATTTCAAAAAAGGAGTGCAGATCAAGAGGTCACATAGGGCAATAAATATTCCTTGAGCATATTTGAACACAAAATGTCTAAATTATGAAAAGTTATTAAAATTTTGAATATAACTCAATGTATAGAAAGCCTTTGTAAACTTACTGCAGCCACGCTTTCTTCAGTAGTGGAGGGCGTCATCGCCGGAGGGGCAGAAGAGGGGACGCTTTCTGATTCTTGCTGCGACTGCGTGGCTTCTAAACATTTTAAACTAGGTACTTCAGGAACTCTGGTCGGTACACTGGATGCGCGTTGTAAGACTTTACAGGCAGGCTGTGAAAAGAAGTTGATTAAATCATTTTTTTTCAATCTCCCACACTTTATGACGGCTACCAGATAATCTAGAAGACTAACAGGCATTCAGAAACATCATTGAGGCATAAAGCTTCAACAAAAAACAGCATCAAAAGTAGACAAATTAGTAGATCGCATATTAAGTCTGTTCCTGTAACGATTACTTGGTGGATTGCAATAGTCAAAAATGGTAATGACGGGACCTGATCATTAATGCACTTGTATCTTTATGGATGACGATTATACTCTGGGTAGATCGTATTCTGATTAATTCATTGAAAACAAAACCTCAAATTTGTTCGTTCATTGTTAGGTACAAAGTTTACTCAATTTTTTGCAGCCATCTTTTCGAAGGCATTTTAAGTATCAATACTTTTTATTTTTTTTTCAGAGACTGAAGGAGGTATCCTGAAAATGCGCCGGAATGCTTCTAGAACAAATTTCTTTCGATATTTGTTTCTGACTCGTTGCCGACTAATTGTTTTCAAGATTTAATCTAGAAATGCTAAATATTTAAGAAATCATAGATCAGTATTCGATTTTCCGATGGTCTTTAAGTATCTAACTTGACTACCCAGACGGCACCCTATATTCCCGGAATATTCCTCCAATCTGCCATTAAGCCAAAAGATATTGCAATATGCGAGGGTTATGCCAGATATATATCAAATATATCTGCTCTCAAAGGAATATTCCAAATATATGCCATCCCAGATATGTCTGGTATATGCTATGGGAATATCTATATGATATGCGTTTAGAATATTATTCAATAGTATTTATTGGTATATATACATGAATCTTCATGGAATATTACAAACGTTACAAAACCCTTTTTGAACGATAATTGTGTGTAGGCACTACCACTACCTCGATTTTGCTTTTGTTCCGAACTCATCAATAATTGATGAGTTTGCTATTTTCCAGTAAACTGTTAAAGAACTACAAACTTTCTATATAGATTATATTTTCGAGGAATCGCAGTTATCATCAAGTTAATTATAGTTGGATTCAAGTTAAAAAATAACACTTTCATTCGCTTAATAATTTGATCTTATTTATTAAACTGAGTAAACAATGGAATCAATGATTTGTAATTTATTTATATGATTGATACAATGAAATGAAAGAGCAGGCAACAAATTAAACGTTTTTATTTGTGAAAAATGGACATGCTATACTATACCGTCTGAGAGTAGAGTGACTTTTTAAATAATTGAAATGTTCGATGAAACAGAAAAAGAGGTCCATTATGATTTTGATCTTATAGGAAAGAGATCAAATATATATTTTCAATAAATGGAAAAACAATATATGATATTCGAGCAGATATGTGAAAAGGGCGTAGACAAGTTGTCAAAAATCATATATGATAATCAAATATTAGTCAGCAGAGGTGAGAGTAGCTTATTCCACTGGAGGATCGAATCACTTTTGCTCATATTTTTGTTTCCATGAAGCTGCCATGTGGTGAGAGATGTCTGGAACTTAGAATCTTTCTAGTTCAACTTAATACTTCTTGCTTTTCATTGAACCAAATACATTGCATTTCAAACATTTCAGAACCATTGTAGGTTGAGGAAGTTATGTGGCCACTTCGAACCATATTTTCGCCCTTTCTAGATATTTCCTTGAATTTTATCAAAATATCTGACAGAAATACCAATGACATTATTTCTTTACAGGAATAAAACTACTTCTTTATAAATAAAAAATTAACTATTTTCTGGCCTCTACCCATTCTTAACTCCTGCAATTTCGTTCCCTGAATTTACCGATAAGAATATCAAATTTCGATTGAGATTTGACTTTTTCTTATGGATGTAAACATTACGTCACGACGTTTTCAGTCAAAATATTCATATTTTTGTTTTGTGGTCTTGGATTGAGGTTATTTGTGTTCTGTGATTAGCAGTTTCAGTTTGGCGTTCCAAACTTCCAAAATGGTCGTCAGGTCACGGTGGTGTTGAAAGAGTCTTATTGAAAAATTATTAAATTGTTTGTGGAGTTGAAAATATGTTATTGTTTGAGTATTATGTGATAAATAGTTTGTGATGCAGCCGAGCACATGATAAAAGATAAGACAGGCAGACAAGAGCATGACTGTAGCGTGAATATCAAATCAGCGTTGGTAGGTACTCTTATATATTTGGAATGCTTGAAAAAGGTTTTCGTAATATGCCAATCACTTGTCAGTGCTTTATCTTTGGTTATGTGTATTTACGTTTTTTCAGGTCGAAGAATTGAGGACTTAACAGTGAGGAAGTGATAGAAAGGATATTTCCTATATTTTAGTTGGGTTGGGAAAAAGGCAAAAACTAACTTTTCATCTCTAATAAAATTGTGCAATGTTCTCAAAGGTTTAATATAAATAATTTCAGTGATCATAAAACCCATTTTATGTTTTATTAATATTTTCAGAGGTTCTTAAACAGAATGAAAATACTAAATTTGTTACTGAAAAATGGCTCCACGTTGTGCAGATAGCTTAACCAAAATTAAGCTTTCAATCCAAACGTAAAAACTACAAGAGCATGAGTGGAGGAGCTTCTTAGGTGTAGTAAGTCTCACCCAAGCTGTATATCGTAATTTTGTTCCTGCAAGCAAAAAGGCTGTACAGGTCGAAAATATTAGTGGCATCAATACGGATTTAGGCCCTAAAAATCAAAAAGAGGGATCGTCTTCGAGAAGGAAGGTTGCCTCGATATAAATTGCCAACACTGCCTACTAAAATTCAAAGTAAGTTTATAAATATTAAATAATCAGAACAGATTCCACTATTACTATAGCAGTAGACAGCCTCTTATCTTGAAAATCTTAGAATCACTGGTTTTTTTCAGGGCCAAAATCAAAGAATTCCCAACCTGCTGTGAATAGGTACCAAGAGAAGGAAAAAGGCTACCTGGATGAGCGGCATACAGAAGACGATGTCTGAGAGACCGGGAGAATGGGTGTTGATAGAAGGGAATGGAGACTGGGAATTGGAAGGCCTGGGATGTTATAAACACGGACATCTATATCAGCAACCCAAAGGTAAAGTGTGTCAAGTCACAATATCAAAATTAGACAAATGAGAGATTTTTCAGTTCGATAATTGTTTCAAAGAATGTGTACTGCCATTACTTGGCGTCTTCATAAACCTAGGGAGTCAAAAATGTGTTCCACTAGCTAGAATTTACTAATGTGAATCCAATATTCTAGATAGGTTGTGTCTGAAAAAATGTGACTTAACACACTTTACCTCTGAGGGCTGATATATAGATATAAGGTTGGTTTCACAAAACTTTGTTAGTACCGTTTAATTAACTGGAGCCACCACAATTCGTAGAAATTTCAAAACGAGTAATTCGATTTGTGAAACCGACCCATAATCTGATGAGTCGATTTCGAATAGCTGTTTTGGTTGGTTAACGGTTGACCGCTCGGTTCATAAATGACAACGTCAAACGAACTGCGCTTTCGAATTCTGTTCAAATTTTGGAGAAACATCTGATTTGAGACGTCACCAGAATGTCATTCGAATGCGGTTGGTCCAAAACTGACAGACCAATCTATGAACCAACCAAGAACCAGTCAATCGAAATCGCCTCTAGTTCACAAACCAAATAATTGAAGTTCACAGTTCAATATTTATATCATTTAAAATATTACCTCATTGTGTTTTCCCTATTTTTTAGTTTAATTCATCAAATGTTAATTTTTTCTTATTCTTAGTATTGTTTTGTAAAATACCTAGTTGATTTATATTTATATTTTTACTTTATGTTCATTTTTATGATTTAATGTGATAATTTTGTTAATTATTGTTATTGTACAAAATATTCTTGAAACTGTAATAAATTTTTTTGAAACAATCTAATCAATGCATTATTATTTAGTACCGCTACAAAAATTTACATATATTTAAATATATACAAAGATATTACCAGCATATGGCATGGACAAATCAGGAGATAAAAAGATATTGCCAGCATATATGTAAGGGAGATATTCATAGATGAATCTGTATGGCATATGCCATGGAGATATTTTTGAAGATTATGGGATATTCCTGGCAGATGTTTCATGGTGACCTTGGATATTCCTGCTATCTGCCAGGCTTATGCCCTGGGAGATTTGGAATATGTTTGGAATATCTCAATATGCCAGCGGTATATTCATTGAATATGCATGGAATATTTCTGTGCCGTCTGGGTAGGTATGTGATTCTGACTCGTATCCCCGTATTTTTTTAAAAGCATTCAACTAGGAAATGCTCTAGTTTCTAGAGAGTTCAGTTGTCGATATTCAGAATTGGTATACTAGATATAATTCTGACTTTAACTGCAATAAATCATTTCAATTTTTTTCAAGAATTCCATTTTCCATTATAGTGATTCAGAATTGGTTTCTTCGATGTGATCTACGCGATTACGAGAATAAAGTAGAGCCAAAGCATAAAAAACTGAAACATATCCCTTTGCTCACACCTGACACCAATAAGACGTTCAACTAGAAAGATTCTGATTCACCTACACTCCTATATTAATCAACAAGTTTTTATTTCGAAGAGCTCTAAAGCTGTGTTCTATGAAATTCGTGGCCGTTTTACAGATAAGAATAATTATGTAAATAAATAACGTCCAAGCTAAGTACCTATTAGCCTAGATCGATCTATGTCAATGATGAATTCAAATAGAAAAGATTCTGATTTTTTAAATTTCATTCTAGAATGGGGCGTATATAAGTGGTTCGGAATCTCCGATAAAAACATACAATATTATGGAAATGAGAATACTTCTAACCCAAATTCTTGTTCAGGTTGCTTTGCACCGGATGTCAATTGGAAATATAACTAATTCTGCTCCTGACTTCAAACCCAATATTTTTTCTGAAGTTTTGATTCGGAAGAGGTCCAGAATACAAATGTCGTGATTTAGAATTGGGATTTCCTTGATGATCAGACGAGATTATTAATGCCCACTTGCACCGTCAAATATAAGTCTGACTTACGTCCACCTTAGATTTGAAGTTAGGAAAGAGACGTCGTTTTTCTAGCACCGCAGTTTAAGTGCCTCAAAAGTTATGACTATTTTGAGCCGCAAATATCCATGGCTTGAGCAAGACATTAGACGGACTCAAATATTCATAACGGCAAAAATGAACTTCAGTTTTGAAGTGTTATTTTGGATTGCGTGAATTTAATAATTATTACAGATAGAACTTTATTGAATGAAATTGATGCTCTATATGAGGACGATTTCGTCATATCAGATATCATTGATTATGGCTTTCCTAGTCTAGAATTCAACAGAACCGATCACTACCATGATATGGACGAATTCGCATTTTTTCGCCGATATTGATTAAGGATGATTCAAAATTGCCAAGTTATATATGAAAGTGCAACATTATCTGATGTATCATGATGTCAAACCTCGAAGAAGGGAGTTTAAGCCTTGATGATTGTAGGAATCAGAGTGTATTACCGATCAGTCTACGCCTTACGTGCCTACAATTCTACGCATCGGCAGGACATTTATTGGCTGTAGCCGATTTGATAAAAATCCACGAATCTACAATGTCAAGAATAGTTGTTCGAGTTTCAGTATTCATAAAAATGCATCAGATAGAAACAGCATTATGTTCCGCTTAAACCCAATTTTACCAAATTGCTGCATTTCCTCGTGTTATTGGAGCAATTGATTGTAGCTATGTAATTTTTATTCTTCCGGTACTATTTACTCTTGTGAATGTTAAAAGTATTACTTCGATGATATTCCACAGGTGGAAGGTCAAATAAAGAATTGTTGAAATCAAATCAAATCATTTGCTTCAAATAAAACAAGAATGGGTTTTACTGTGCCTGTTCGTCAGCGGCCCAAAGTATAATATTTCGTTTTGTGTATCAGAATACTGAAAAACGTATGAGTTCGCGTGTTCTTCTTATATCGCTGTGCTCAGTGCCAACACAAAATCATATGGTCATATCGCATTTCTATGTCAA
Organism: Hippodamia convergens; assembly: GCA_038502775.1. Lineage (NCBI taxonomy): Eukaryota > Metazoa > Arthropoda > Insecta > Coleoptera > Coccinellidae > Hippodamia > Hippodamia convergens. The sequence goes on along the minus strand of CM076612.1, from coordinate 2,875,440 downwards.
AACAAACAATTTCACTGATCAGGACCGTTCCTAGGGTATATGCCGCCCGCGTCAATTTAAGATTTTGCCGCCTTTTTCAACTATGTGCGAAGAGGTACCGCGCTGCACCCCCGCTAGGAACTGCCCTGTCACTGATTTATAAAGTGTTTCCAGACTTGGCATTGTTTAGCGCATGCTCAACAAAGTCGTTTCTATTTGATATGCGGTCCAAGATCTGATCCGTTAAGGTGGGAAAAAGGGGCCTTAGATAAGTCTGTCTTAATCAGAAAACGGTGAAAATGGGCAAAAAAGGTTGAGTCGATAAAGAACAACAAGGTTTCAATCTGACTTCAACTACTATGTTCAACATCAAATCTAGAAAATTTTGTCAATGCAAAGGTCACTTCATCAGATTAATTCGAATACCTACCTTCTTGCTGCTCTTGTTCATCTTCTTATTCACGCTACCAATGCTGTCGCTAATACTGCATGGAGGAACTATCGGACTGGTATTTCTAGAAGCAGAGAATTTCTTCCTCTTCTTCTTCAACAGCGCCAAACCGTGGGCTATCCCGTAATGATGTTCGGTAGGTTGATGGTGGTGCTCGTTGTGATTATGGGAGTTTTCGGTGTCCACGCTCTGGTTGGATTCCGAGCCGCTGCCAGAAATGTTCTCTTCAGAGGGAGGGCTGTTGCTGTGGGAGTGGTTGTGTACGTTTCCTCTACAATCGTTGCACACGGAGTCTTCAGATCTGGAGCGTCCGATGAGACGGGATACTTTTCCAGCTTTTGCTGCCTCGATCAACGTTCCCCATTTGCGTTTGTGCGATTGGGTGCGCTTGAAGTGGAACCTGCTGAAAAAAAAATTGTAAAGAGACTGCCTCGCTCGGAGTAGTTTATCTGTTCAGAAGTAGTTGGATCTGCAGTGAAATGCACAATTACATCACGTTTTCTTATTATACAAAGCAATTTATCGGTGCTTCAACGGTTTAAAAGGATGTTTGACAATACTGTGGCTGTGGTACAGTAGAATTAGTCTACACCCTTCCCAAATTGTATTTCAGATCAGTCACTTCAATTTCAGAAAGATTCAATTGAATTTCAGATTGGTCAATTTGAATACAGAAAATATCAAATGTAATACAGATTAGTCAATTGATTTTAAGAATATGTCATATGGAATTCAGATTAGTCAATGGTTAAGGTCGTATTTAGAAGAGAAGCTGTTCATTGGTGCATTAGGACGGATGATATTTTTTTTGGCAAACGATTGATTCTGAGTTTGAGTATTTGTTCAGTTTTGTGCAATTAAAAATGGTTGAAATTGTTCAAGATTCATATTGCTCCTAGTTTCTAGAAGCATATATTTCTACTACATTTCCAAATGTAATTCAGAAACCGTCAGTTGTATTTCAGATTAGTCACTTCAATTTCAAAAAGCGTCAATTTCATTTCAGAGTAGTCAATTGATCATAAAACATCAACTGCAATTCAGATTAGTCAATTGTATTTTAGAAATCTTAATTTCTAATTCAGAAAGTTCGAGAATGATTTGAATTCAAGTCGAATTTTGAGTCTTATATTACCCATTTTCATAATGGTTAACATAATATCTTCAATCAAGTATCATCATATTCATTCAGGTTTGTTTCCATTCATGAATAAAACCAATATAATCTGGTGAAATCTCTTGGTGGTGGCTCTTTCTTTTCTTCAAAACAGGATTTCAGTAAAAATATGCTGAAACTTCTCAATCGATCCCTCACCTAACACCGTAGCTTCAGGAAGCACATAACACCTAATGAAAATTAGTCGAATTGAGTCATATTTAATTGGAGATGCAATTGACAACAGTGTCTGCAGCTGGTGTATTAGCCATGGAGAGACTACGAGGTTCATTCCCAGCGCTTTCAGCAAATGAATGGGTTGAGGGTTTATTGCAACAGTGACAAGATATGAGGAACCAGTGATCAGATTGATGATCGTCTGTGATAATGCTGCATGCAATTCGAGATTGGAGACCGGAATCACCCAAGCAGTAGCAGTACTGCTGCGGATGAAACCTTATTTTCCCATGCTCAATCCAATTGAAATTTTATGGTCGAAAATAAGAACTTACGTAAAAACAAACCACATAATTCCAAACAGTATGCCACCGGGGGCTATTGAAAAAAGACTAACATAGCTGGAAAATATTATTGACCGAGCTAAGGTGCATTTGCGATGGCAGACATGCCTGTATGGCTTCAAATTTTTTCAGTTTTGTGTTAAAAATTTAATGTTTCATGTGAAAATTAAAGTTAATTTATTTTCGTTGTTTTATTTCTGAATCACGTACAATTGATATTTTCTGAAATGCAATCTGGTATCAATGTGCTTATAAAATTAATTTCAAATTGCTACTTCTGAAATATAATTGCTTACTAAAAGCAGTTTGTCACTGTAAATATCGTCTCAATTGATTAATTAGCATTCTCTTTATAGACCAGCCTTATAGATCATAAATATTGATTTCTCAATCATTATATTCTCACACAACCAATCTTAATGACGAACAGACTTAGACTACTAAGTTATCAATACACGTATCTCCTCTAAGGCCTGATCTTACTTTTATTACAACTCAGCCTACTCTAACAATTCATTATTCAACCTTCTGCTTTTCTGATGTAATCCTTCTTTTCTGATGAAATAAAGAGGCTCTCGCAATCAATTTTAATTGCATCATCACTGTTAACGTTGCGTTTAATTTTAAATTAATGGAACTATCTCGAAGTCTAAGGCTGACTTCATCTGTCCTCTCATTTTGAACATCTCTAGATTATCTCTGTTTTTAGTTGAATAATTCACTATGAGTTTATAGATGACTTTAATATTTGTATTTTTTACTGTATTAACTTCATGCGGGGACTTATTCATTTTATTATTGTGAATGATGTCTATAAATGTTTTTACACTACCATCTCCAACTCAATTATCTGGATACAGTCCTTCACAGGAATTTAATAAACTCAGAACAACCCCGATTTTGAACATATTATGTTATTAACATTTTTTTTACATTTCTCTCTCATATTTTTTTAATTGATTTATACATTAATAATTACTCCATATCATATCAGAATCAGTTATTTCTACATAATTTTCAAATCAAAATATTCCGTAAACGGTACAAACTATCGAGTTTTATCGAGATTACTTTTTTGGTGGGATATTAAATGATGTTCAAGGTCACTTCAAATTTTGCTTTATCAGTCTAATATTTGAAAAGTAATGTTCAATACTACTTGGTACAACCGTGAAACTTGCGCCATCTATTAGAATCAGCCACAAAAACAAATTCATTCGATATATCACCTTCCAAAACATATTCGTGTAGAATTACATCACAATGTTGCTAGTAGTTCCGGCAAAATCGTAAGAAATGTATTTTTTTTTCTTCAACATCTTTTATCTTGAATATTGATGGCGTTGTGACATTTTTTTACTAAACAAACCTAAATTATTTGTCAGTTTTCATCTGTCTCAGAAGCACCTTTTATTGAAACACCCTGTTCCACATGAACTTTTTCCGGCCCATATTCATAAGAACATTTTTTCTCAAAATAAGTCAGGGAATATGCCTTCTCAAAGAGTCACTGGAAAGGTGGAACTCCTCTTCTGAAGCAACTAGATGCCACCATTTTCATTTATTTACACTAGTTGGTTCAAAAGTGGAAGATTCCATGAAAATTATGTTTCTGATGAGACATATTTCCGATAATTCCATCATCATTCAGTGTTATTTTTAATGCCCGTCAGTGTTTTTCAAATTCGTCAGTTTTGCTACCTACAAAATTTCTCAAAATTCTTGAATTTTCAATCTACTACAATTCAGCTTCAAGTTATAACGAGATAGTTGATCTCTAGATGAAAGCAATTAGCTGAGAGTTTTCATAAAGATGCGTCCTGCCTTCTGTCAGAAGACGTGCTCCAATTAACGGATCACTCTCCGAGCTTAAATCTCAATTTTCGGACAAATCCCCAATCATTGAGGAGAGGAAATCGAAGAATAATAAAATGGGACGATCAGCAGTCGCCTTCTATCGCCTAAGCGATGGAAATATATTCAGCGGAACTAACACCCCAGGAAGCATTCTGATGTTTGGAACCGAAGGAATTGGCCAGTTTCCAACAGCGCTCTGCACACAGAAATTTTCAGGCCTCGAACGATTTTCTCTCTATTCCAGGATCAGCGAGTTGAACCGTTGTTGTTCACCGGGAGATTGAATTGTAGGTAACCTTCTGTTAAAATCTCTCATGCAAAGGTTATAGAGTATAAAAATGGGAAAGGAAGCGACTACAATGATTTGAGCGACATCTGTAGTTTCAAAAGTAAATGGGTTATGGTTAAAATATTTAATTAGGGTTCATTTGGCAAAGATTATATGGAGATTATTAGTAGGCTGTTGTCAATTTTGAAAGAAATACTTGAATAAAAATTTTTGCTGAATGATGCGTTATCTCGCATATTTTCCACTGAAATAATTCGAAATCTACAAGAGTAGCTCCTAGCTCACTCTATAATTTTTTCTTGTGTGTTTTTCTGTTATAAATTATGTGTTAAAAACTGGACGACATTCAAAATGCATGGTGATTAATTGTAGAAATAATAATTTTGAATTTGCATTCTTTTCATTACCAAAGGGAATGGAAATGTAAATTTTGAAACTCGTATCATGTAACTGTCTTGTCCAATGCTTTTTATTTTCAGTGCTGTTAAATGAATAGAGGTATATTATTCTGGATAACGCATAAAGAACTCTTGCTGGGCTGACCTACAGGTCTTGTTGTACACCTCTGATATTTTTCTTTTATTGTTGTTCAAACATTCTGTAATTAATATACGGTGGACTCTCGTTAAGTCAAAATAGGGACCAAAAAAACTTTATATTGTTCGGCTCACCATACATTTGAGTTATTCAAGTGAGACTTCACTTCATTGAGAAAAAAACGTAGGTAAACACACATCTTTAGAGGTCGAAAAATCGTATGATACTCATCACGTGTTGTGATTTGTTTGCTCACCGAATTTTCTTTGGTCTCATTCATTAGATCAAAAAGTTTCACTCATAGAGGCAATGGTGGTCAGAAGAACGACTTATAGAAGTGGAGGTTCTCTTGACGACCCTTCCAGCAGTTCGACTCATCTAGTAAGGTGAAAAAACACAGGGTAAGATATGTATGAATCGGATCCAGAACAACTGTTTGACTTATCGATGTTCGATTCAGAGTTCACTGTATGAATAAGTTCTTGAAATTGTTATAATAATCCTCTAATATATGAACAAATTTTTGAAGTGTTCTCAATTTTATAATTATTGTATTGTAGTTGATTTCACATAATCATTTCAAATGAAAATAAAAAGAATCCAGAAGCGTATTTCATTTGATTCAAAACAATGTGTCGATGAAAAATATCATCCTAATCAAAAAGCGGACAGGATGTTTCTTTATAAGCTCGACAAAGAATACTCAATTTAATGAAAATTCATGAGAAATATTTTTCGAACTTCGCGTCTTTTATAATAGTTTTCTGTACTGAATAATGTTTTCAGGGCCATCAAGGTGTCAAAAGTAAGAAACTAGCCAAAAATCGTAGTCGGATTTAAGTACCACAGATATAAGGCGTTTCATATCTTTCTAACTCTATAATCTTTGCTACCATGTTTTAATGAACCAATAACATCAATGATTTTTCAGTGGTATTGATGAGTGAGTATATTTTTGACGTTATTGTTATGTTGCTTGGTTATAGTTCTTGTGGTGAAAAAGGTCAAGAAATCGTAATTTTGACAGTAGAATACCCCAAAAACACTAAGAATGTTTGAAAACAAACTGTTTTCATGCAAAACTGGCAGACATCACGAATACTCAACCACTATCCTCCTCGGTTAATAACAAGTTGTGTTGAGGGAATCAGGAGTAAAATAACAAGGTGGATTACTGTGAAATTATATTTGCTACGTTCCGCAGAAACGTTCTATCTGCTTCTTCAGGCCTGAAAAGGTTTCTATAATCTACTCTAATTTGTTAGAATAAAGAAAAAACTGCCCTATGTTCCCACTCATGCAACATGAACCACTGTATAGAGTTTGAGATAGAAAAAAATTTATGACAAAAATAATATAAGAAAAGGAATATTTGAGAGATTTCTCATATGAACTTGAGTCAGAATATTAATTTTAGATCAGATACCGACACCCCAGTAAAAAATATGACAGTGTTTCGATGAAGTATAAACACATGAGAAGTAAAGGATAATACTGAGAAAAAATATTTATTGTTCTTCGTTATTTTAACAGAGTGATATTGTCAAAAGAAAATAAAAAGAATAGTTAAATACATGTAGTTGTACTGCTTTGAGGTTAGATCCTACCCTGTTGATTGTTTTTTTTTATTGAGGGATGTTAGAGTTCGGTAGGTTGGATGAGTTTAGTTTTTTTTTGTTTTTATTTGGTTGACATATACATAAGCATATTTTCAAGAGGTTATGGACATAGATGAAGAAGAATTTGTTATGAGTGTAGTCTTTTGTATATATTTTATGGGGAGAAGAAGTAGATGAAACATTTCTGCAAAACGTAGCTAAATATAATTCTTACAGTAATCCAGCTTGAAATTTTAGTCCTAATTTCCGCAACACAGTCAGTTGCTATTGGCAGATCAACTGAAAGATTGGGAATTAAAAAACAAAATTGCAGACGTCGAAGAATGTTATTGAGTACAGTGACATTTGAAACATTTCTATGGAATTCCGTCGGAAAATTTCTATAAGAAATGGACCATTGTGAATAGAAAAAAATTACAGTGCAATATTAAACTTAATGTTTTCAAAAACAGTACAAGTTGAACAAAAAACATCCCGAATGGTTGCATTGAAACAAAAAGAAACATTTTGATCAATTGAATTCTGTACACTTCAAACTATTGATTTTAGTTACCTTTTGGAGTTTCTATCAGATTCCTTTGACAGACAAATTCGTGAAGTTGGTAAAAATCTCTAGAATCTTGATATTTTCAATTTGTCTATTGACATTTTTTCTTATAATAGTGTATACTACAACAAATTTCAGAATAGACTCTTAATCCTTAATTAATTTCGCATTCCTCTTGAACTCGAATTAGCTTCTGTAACGAGTATTATACGATGTTTTTTCTATTTTAGCCGAGTTTTGTAAAATACTGTCGAAATTGAATGAAAAATGTAGATTATACATTCTAGAGACTTTTGTATTGTATCTTGGCAGTTGGTGTGACTGTAAATAATATTGACAGATTACTGAATTTGAATTAACGTGTGTTGAAAATTGATTTGTTTCTGAAGTCAGAGTAAACGACCACCCAAAAATATAAATGAAAACAATGCTGCAATGAATTCATTTTAGCACTGCCTTCATCTTCAGTGCTGCAATGCATTAGGATACTGAAATAGACTCTGAGAAAGAAACCCTAAAAAAGTTTCCGAAAAATTGAGATTATTCTTATCAACCCGATGAAATTGACTGGTTTTTATTTTGAATAATTTGGGTAAAGAAAGCCAGGGTTTTAGGAATTCGTGAATGCGGTAAGTTTTCTGCTCACTTCTCTTAATTTTTTTTTCGTTTAATCATTCCCATGGCAAAAATATACAGGGTGTTCGACGGCCTATTAGTCATTTTTGGAAAACTGGACCTATTTGAAATTTGAAAATTGGGATTATATTATTGTTTGCCATTATCTACCGGTCTATAATATTCTTGGAGTCTGACCACTTTCAGTTATACAGGCAGTGAAAAAAATTGTCAAAATTTTTTTTTCTGTTTTTTTGTTTTCGAATTTGATAGAGTATGCAATTCTGAATACATTCGTACTCAAATCGTTGCATTGGTCGAAATACTTTGCAAAATATCGAGAAAAAACTGAGGAAAAAAGGGAGATAAGTGTATTCGGTAGTATGTTTGTTATTCCTAACCTAGAGATCGTGAGCACAAACTGTTTTCACATTTTCGAGGCGAAGACTATGGAAATATCGTACAATTTCGGAATTTTGAATAACCCGTCACAGGGTGTTCCGAATATTGGTTCAAAAATTTGGATCAAAATTGGCTCATAACTTTCGGTTTTCAAATTAGGACCCTATTTTTTTATATAAAGAAAAACAATGCTGCAATGCATTAGGATACTGAAATTGAGAAAAAAATTCTACTTGATTTTGTTCCAGACTCTGTGAAAGAAACCCTGAAACAGTTCCCGAAAAATTGAGATTATTCTCACCAACCCGATGAAATTGAATAGTTTTTAGTTTGAATAATTTGGGTAAAGAAAGCCGTGGTTTTGGGAATTCGTGAATGCGCTGAGTTTTCTTAATTTTTCTGCTCAATTTCCTCAATTTTTTTTTCGTTAAAACCTTTCTATGGCAAAAATATATACAAGAAGAAGAGCATTAAAAAAGTTTGTCCAACAGTTCACATAATATGCAATGACAACACAAAAATAAGACTCCATTTTCATTTTCATAAATATTTTATTTTTCACCAAATATTTCAATAGGTAGGTATAGGATGAATTAAACAAGATTGTATTTTCAATTTCCATAACAATGAATTCATTCTTAAGAAATCGTTACCGAATAGCATGAATATTCCGATTACACCAGTCCACTCAGTAGAGGCATGTATTTTCGAAAATTTTCTGAGCTCTCGTGATATTATAACTGACGACATAGTTGCTGTTCACTGTTCAACACAAGGGATTATTCCAATATCCGGTGATTTTATTTCATGATATCGAAAGTATGTTCCAGAAGCACACGTTTTATTGAAGCGCTCTTGTACAGTTTGTGTTTTCGGTGCATTAGTTCACCTAAATGACAACGTTCCGGGTAACAGCAGTGGTCTATATGTAAATCAGCTGAAATAATGTTTATCATGTCTAGACGTGATTGCTTTTCGATTAGTTATTAGGGTATTATTCATGCTTTGAGTTTCATAATATTGAAACGCTTTCGGGTTTATCATATTGATCTGGCTTGTTTTTGTGATCCTTCACATCGGATTGTGAATATTGGTTGGACGTTTTGGAGTTTGGTGGAAAACGTATTGGGTGGGTACAGGCGAGGTGGAATATTATTTAGAGTTAGCTGACCCTTTAAACCTTGTTCTGCTAAACGTTTTGCTAGGTGAATATTCAATTCATCAATTGTTCCACGAACGTCGATAATCGGAACAATCATATGTCGAAAATTTTACGTTTTCAGTCATCTTCCTTTTTATTTGTGGCGAATAGTTGTTATAACTGGAAATGGTCAAATGTCGCTGATATTTTCGAGCTCGAATATGTAACTATTCGAAACCAAATAAATTAAATCGATATAGAACATTTAAGATCCGTATCTGAAGTCCGAAAAATTATTCGAAATTTATGTACATCACACCTAACTTTGTTTTTGTTTCATATATTCATTTAAGAACAAAATAGAATTTTCCCACTTCTGATATTTTAAACTTTTAATTTGTTTTTTCATATTGTTTCAATCGTGTTGAATGGTATAATATAATTGATACTTTCGAATTTTCACAATGTCGATAATTGGTTCTCCTACAGGTCGATCGATGTCTGGTTGTCGATCATTCGGATATTTGATTTGGATTTCGTTCATTCAGTTAAAATAATTTCACATTATCCGAATTACTTTGTTATATATTTTCATTCATATACAAATAACCGATGTCAAAAATGTGGAATGGAAAATACAGGAATGTGAATAGATCCTATCATATACATATAAACATGATAACGAATTGGCGAATGCGCTAGGTCATAGGCAAGTTTTTATTAAGTTTGTTATGTCCCGAGTAAACATAGTCTGAGGAGTCGGTACAGAGTTGACAGAGCTTTTAACTCGGCTAACTCAAAAGTTGCGCCAATTTTGTAACCAAAAAACTTGTTCGCGGAACCTTTAGATATACACGGCAAGAAGTAATTTTTCTGCACTATCATCGAAAAATGTAGGGCACTATGATAATAAATTTTGTTTTGTACTTTTGTCGGCAAATCTCTAATGGAACGACATGAAACAAAGTAAATTAAATATATCGAATTAAATTAGTTGTGGGATGATTCTGAATTTTTTTTTACTTTTGAAGATTTTCACTCTCACTCTCTGGAATAAGAGTATCGAGAAAATATCAAAGAATTAGAATGAATATTTCTACGTGAAGTTTTGCACCAATTCTACAACAGATACTTGTCTATATCTTGAGAAATAGGGAAGCTAGTCAACTAATTTTTTATTGCCAAAATTCTATGAGGAATTTTCAGATATAGGGTAACAGGTACAGTGATCGACACCTTAAGCGCATAGAAACTTTCAATTAATGATTTCAGTTTGTAATTTTCTTACAACAAGGTGAAGACCCTGACAATATTACAGTTCACTTATGCTTCTTCGGTAAACACTCAGAACTTTTGGTATATGTTGTTTGAAAACCGAAAGAGAATAGGCGATTTCGATTGACTTTGGTTCTTGGTTGGTTCATAGATTGGTCTGTCAGTTTTGCACCAACCGCATTCGAATGACAAATTGGTGACGTCTCGAATCAGCTGTTTCGCCGAAACTTGAACTGTATAGAAAGCGCGGTTCGTTTGACGTTGTCATTTATGAACCGAGCGGTCAACCGTTAACCAACCAAAACAGTCATTCGACTATTGATTTGTTTTCGAAGTGTTAGATTTGATAGTGATTGACATACTTCGACAATCATTGACATAAAAAATGATAGTCATTGACATCCTTCATATCATTCACTTACACTCTTGTACATGGGGTAGAACGAACGATTAATGAAAATGTTGATAATGTTATTTACTATATTCAATAATGAAGATAAAAACATAGATACACATTCACAGGGGCTGTGTATTTTCATGTTCTTTTTTCGATGTAGAACAAGTAACAATTTTTTCACTTGGGTAAGTTTCCAGGTATGTTATATCGTCAGTACAATGCAAAAGTCACGAATGTGCTTTTCGCATATGTGCACTATATCGCGATTATGGTCATGGTGTCAATGCCAAAATCGCGAAAGAGTTTGCTTATCCCCCTGTCCTACTTTTAGCCTAGTAGAACGAAAAGAAATCTATGTTTATAGCACTGTCTTCAATTTTTGAAACACGTTTTTCCCAGAACATCAAAAAAGCACATTCGTGACATCGTTTGCAACTCTAATTTTGGTAATCTTGTTGCAGCAGATGAAGCAACATCAGGTAAATACAGAAATGTTCTTTATGAAACCATATTACTCACGATACAAATTTGCAGCAACCGATTTTTCTGTATTTTCTTCCAATTTCACTCCGGCATTTTCATAATTCTTTACACTTGCAGTATCTGTGGATGTGCTCGGTTTGATAAATCACTGATGAAATAATATTGACTTCACAAATCGATTTATTTTCAGGTTCCTTTCTTCATCTTCAGTCAATTTTTTTAGTTTTTTCTCCTCTTCAGCGTCAGTTTTGACTTTGAGCCTTGGTCTTTTCTTCCCCTCTGTAGCTCTATATTTTTCTGTCATTTCTCTCCAGGTGGAAGATATTTCCACGAATAGCAGTTTCCTCGAACTTGTTGTTCTCTCTGGAGTCTCCGGCCATTGTAATATATTGTGGAGTAAATTGGGATTATGTTGATGATCTAGGATATTTCTATTATCATTGTTGTTAGCCGAAGAAACAGGTAAAAAGGATCAAACGAAACAATGTGCTCAACTTCGGTTATAATATATAAAGTTATGAGAATTTAAAATATTCTCACTTTTTCGGACGACTAAAAGAATAAAATCAATCACATCTTCTTCTTCGTGAGGTGCCTTCTCCAGGCTGATTTGAGGCCTAGTGGTCTAGTCTTCGACCGTATACAGGATAAGAAAGTCATACTTCAAGACATGCTGTCAAAAATGTTGCGAGTAGACAAGGAAGTCCCCCTCGCCATAGGAATGGGAGGAAGTGGTTATTGGGTTTTCTAGATGTGTTGTCTTCAACTCATAAAGGTTCCCACAGGAAAACAGGGTATGCTCAACAGCAACATCCGTGTTTCTTCACCAACAGTACAGAGGCCAGCCAAAGACTAGCGATTTTAATGTTCATTAAACAGGTGATCTCTAAAAACACCACTAACCAGTCACAGCTGTTTCCCCTCAAGGTTCAGGAGTTGTTCGACCTCAGACTCAGAGGAAAAACTCCCAATGAGAAGCCTTGACTGCCTAAGATCACTTCCCGTGCTCCATTCAGAAAAAAATTTTCTGTCTAGCCATCTCCTGAAAAATTCCTGAAAGTTGTACGGTAGATGTGAAGCGTCGACTCTCATCCAATCTGATTGTGTCCCTGCTCATCCATACATCTGCCCTCTCATAGCCAGATCTCAGCGTGAGCCGGCAACCAAATAACTTTCAGAAAGTTTCAGGAGCTCAGCTCAAATAGCGATTTCCTGCATTCTCCTAGTAAGTAGTACTTGACCTCTGTCATAGCGAGGGATTTTTAGTGTTCACTGACTGTCACAACATGAGTTTCTCGGAGTACCATCTACGGATATTTGGATATTCTCCAGCGTGCAGACAAGAACAACATACAGTTCAACCTGTACTACCGAATAGTTCTTCTCTAGTGGGATGGTCAGTTTGAAACAAGGCCCCACAATCCTGACAGCAGTCCCGTGAACCAAGTAAGGCCTTCAGGAACAAATAGCTGATTTTGACCATAGGCTTCTATCAGGAACACTCTGTGAGGTAGTTTACTAGGGATATTTAGTGATTGACACCCTTCTAGAAAATAGTTATTGACATGGTGTCAACCAATGTTTATCCGATCCGGAAGAAAGAGAACACAATAAAAAGCTAATCAGTTATATTACTTTTCAAATACGCGATAAATTCGAATATCAAAATGTGATACTTTCAGACAGTGATAAATACCCTATGTCAATCACTGTTCCGATGTAATAAAAACAAGACAGTCATTGACATGCGATTTATTCTGAAAGTAAACATCAATGAAGGGTTCGTTTATCTCAATATCCAATCTTTGAAATCTTTCAAACACTGAAAAATTTCTTCCATATATCTCAGATACCCCAATCTAAAGAAATTCACTCATATGTGCAGTGACTTTCCTTAACAAAACGTCAACGATTGAACTGATTGACATTACTACACAACTTCGAGACAAATATCTCATTGCGATCTGAGTAGGGGGCCAAATTACTCAACTAAAACATTCATCGAATGAGTGTTGGACCTTCTAGCATACGTAGGTAGAAGAAAAAAGTCGCTGGCAAATACCAATATGTTAATACGACGGATTAAGTGTGTAGAGTGGCAATCACTATCGGGGTGTCAACGACTATACCGCTTACCCTAATAAACTATTTCAGCTAAAAAAGGAACAATATTGCCAAAATTCAATGAGGTATTTACAGATATAATAAATTATTTCAGCTATAATAAACTATTTCAGCTAAGAAAGGAACAATATTGCCAAAATTCTATGAGGTATTCACAAATATAATAAATTATTTCAGCTCATGAAGGAACAATATCAGACTATAGTTGCAAAGTTAGAAGTAGGAGCTTTGACCTGTACCTTTAATGAACTGACGAATAATATTCAAATTCATCTGACTAAATGTCGTTTATTTCCACAATTCTTTCAAAGTAGTCATTGCCCTGCTTCCTGTAATATTGCTATTTTTCCTTCAGAATCGAAATATTTGAATCCTCGATTGACTATGTTTCATGGTTAGGAATTACTAAAACTAAACAATCTGAGAACGAGCCCGTCAAACCGACACCACTGTCTAGCTCTGTGTTCGAAGAAGCCGTAATCTGTGGAAGCGCAGTTTACAGGCTAAAAAAATCAACGATTATGAAGATTTCGCAAATAGGTCCGACGAAGAAGTCTGTTACAAATTTCCAAACGTTTCTTGCTCTGATAGTTTGAAGTTCTTATTGTTCCTTTGTTGTCGGTTAATGATTTTGTAAAATAGATTTGCTCTTCAATTTGTGAGAAAGTTGACGTAGGAATATTATGTTCATATTTTTGATGTTTTTTGAATTCTTTCATTCCAGAGAGTGAGTATGAAAATCTACAAAATTAAAAAAAAATTGAGAATCCTCCCAGAATAATTTACATTGGTTCTTTTTAATTTCTTTTGTTCGATGTCGTTCTCGGTGTCTCAGTAGAGATTTTCTGATAAAATTTTTCATATCAACCCAATACACTAGTATACTATATTACCCCAATTTTTTCGAGGACAGTGCAGGAAAATAACTTCTTACCTGCATATCTTTTGTTCCCAGAACGGGACCTACAATGGACGAACGACCTTAAGCTTTTAGTTAGAAAATTTCCGCAAGTTGTGAGTCAGCCAAGTTCAAAGCTCTGGTACGCTTGCACCCCTTAATTATAATAATAATTATAATAATTCTTTATTTACATATAAAGCATATAATGAAGGTAGGTAAATGTGAATATTTCAACCCATCAAAAATTTTTACATGGGGTGTCAAAGTATAAATTAAAAAGTCATCATATAAAATGTAAAAAGTGAAAAAGAACAATTTTGTATATGACAAGGGTACAATAACAATTCAACAAACTGATTAAAATGATCGTTCCAGAATTCTTGGTGGCTGTAGTATTCTCTCTGAAGAAGTAGGCTTTTCATTTCTTTCTTGAGTCTAGTTTTGTTCATAGTTTTAAATATTTGGGGGATTTTATTATATATTAGTATGGCTCTGTGGTTCACATCCAGCTAAGTTGTTGATATTCGGTGGTATGGCGTCTTGTATTGGATTGCGTTCCTTATGTTGTAGTTGTGGACTCTGTTACAACTATCGCTGACCTGCTATATTTATTGGATATTGTATTTTGTATGGTCTGATCATCATCAGAGGAATATAACCATTTGCGAGTTTCTCAAACTTTAAGTATTGTCGTCCTAATTTCCAATCACAAATTTCATCTAGCTCCCTTATATGATGTACAGGGTATCCTAAATTGCTTGATTTTGACTGTTTTAGATACTAGAACTAGATTTTCGTGAAAACGCCATTAGTGAAAACCGTTTCACGATTTCTTGAATTTTTTTAAATTTTGATATACCATCGATTTAGAGAATGAGCCGTAACTTTTTCATTCACGAAAATATCCGAAAACGATTAAAACTTTCTAACTCTATTCAATTTTTTTCTCGTGAAAAAAAACACTTTTATTTTAAATACGGAGGCATTTTTTTCTGATTTTATATCATAAAAAAAATTAGAGGATGAATAAGATTTATAATGATGCCTTATTCGCAGTGAAAAAGTGCTAGTTGAAAGTTTTTATCTTTTTCAGATATTTTCGAAAATTGAAAAGTTATGGCACAGCTTGTGAATCGAAAAAATTTCAAAATGTTGCTATATCTTCAAAACAAATGAAGTTATCTTGAAAAGGTTTTCACTATCGATGTTTTCACGGGAATCGAGCCCAGGACTCCTTTCAACGTTTTAATTATCTAGTCTAGAAGTACCAGAAACAGCCAAAATCAAGCAATTTGGGATACCCTGTACATGTGTGGGATCCGTGATTACATTTAGAATTCAGTTAGGTTATTGTAGTTTTCAACTTTAACCTACGGCACTAAATGCACCACTCAGTATATATATCAGTACTTTCGATATCAGTACTTTCGAAGCAGCTGATGCTAAACGTGATACTTCACAAGTATTCGCAGTCGATAAGATGATGAGATGGTAGACGGTCACAACCTAGACAATTTTTAGATGCGGTTTAGAGAAACCGATTAGACGTGAATTTTCGACTTAGTGAATTAGACATACGTAAAGATGGACGACATACGTAATCTTGAAACGCGTTTCTCAGACTTAGCAAAATGGACGTAAGCAGGGCCGCCGCCAGGGCCGGCAAACCGGGCAACCTGCCGGGGCGGCAAATTCTAGGGGCGGCAAATAAGCTTTTTCATATTGAAAGTTTTCTTCTTCAAAATCGAAAAGTCGCCTGTTATTGAGTATGAAATCCAATAGACGCCAAGACTTTGGGGCGGCGTTTTGGCTTTGCTCGACCAATCCATTTATATTAGTACACCAACAACTGAATAAAAGTTTAATTAAACCCGGAATTATAGGTACCGGCAGAAAAAAAACGTTTAGTTTTTGGAAGGGTTTCCAGGATAATTCTGAAGTGATTTTTATTTTCAGTTTGCCAATCAGGATTCAAAATTTTCATTTCTAGGAGGGGTTCAAAAAATTTCAACAGTCGGATTTTACATTCAAACGACGATACATATATTACTCTCTCAGCTTATTGATACGAAATGTAGGTAAATCTTTTTGGGTTTTTTCATCGATTGTTTCAAGTAGGCATTGTTTCAAAATTCGAAAAGGCGCCTTTTATGCGTTGAAAGGATACCTGACTGAAATTTGAGACAGATAAGTGTTCTTTATTTACTTGATAATACTCATAGTAGAAGGATATGATTTATTTCGCGCACAGGAGGAAAATCGAAATTGCGATACTGAGGTCTTTAGTGATTTTGCCCGTGGAATCGAATGGGCTGATCAAATTTCCGGACCAAAAAGCCCTTAAGTATATGAGATATGAGGCCGAACATTGAATTCCATATGCAAACGCATCTTTTTTTTGCCGATTCGGATTAAGCGCGAAATTTTTCATCCGAATTGGTTAAAACCAAACTATATTTGGGCCCTTTATGAAGCATTATTTGTTCAAAAATTCGGGGACGTTCATTCAGATCATGATGCAAAAATTCATATTCTGATACTGAGGTTCTTAGTAATTTTTGATTCGATCAGATTTTGAGTCCAGAGAGGCTTATATACAAGATGAGAGGTCCAACTTTGCAATTTCAAATGCAAACCTTCCTTTTTAATTTTACATTTTACATCTGAATTGGTTGAACTAAAATTTTTTCGTCCAATTTGGGCTCCATGCAGCGTTTTTCCTTGAAAATTCAAAGTTTGTCCTCATATCACGCATAAACCCCATAGGGACCAAAATATAATGGGCCCACTCGATTCCCTGAGAAAAATTACTGAGGACCTCACTACTAGAATATGAATTTTCGCATTCCAGTAAGAATAATCCCGCGGATTTTTGAACAAAAAATTCTTTATAGGTCCCAAATACGGTAGAAAACATTTTTGGTTTCAACCAATTCTGTTGAAATTTTTTTCCGCCAAATCCAAATCTGCAATAAAAAAGACGAGTTCGCATTCGATATGTCAAAGTTAGGCCTTATATCTCGTATAAGGTCCTTTTTGTTCTAGAAATCTGATGGGCTCAATCGATTCAATATATACATTGATTGCTCACACTAGCTGGATAAAATTTTTGAGTTGAGAACTTGGCCACCGTAACGTGAAAAAATGTTATGAGGTCAAATATCCAATCGAAAAACGAAAACAGTTAAAAAATCTACATGCAATGACACTGTCTTGACTTTTTCTTACATTCGAGAGCTGTGTTGCCTTGGAAGCAGAAATTAGGAATGATAAAAATCCAGGACGCGCTAAGTGTCTTTGAAACAAAATTAACTCATTTAACTTCTACTCAGAGCCGGGGCGGGAAATTTTATTTTGCCGGGGCGGCAAAATGTCTGGCGGCGGCCCTGGACGTAAGCTAGTTTAAAAGGTTGTTGAACAAGATATTGGCATGTAGGATGAATACATTTGACGAAAGCTTATCAAATGAAAACATCAGAGCTTTCAGTGACTGTAGTTCAAAGTTCTTTGTTGCTTCTATTCATTCAACACTTTTTTGAATTACCTGATCTCTTGTTATTCCCTTAGCACCTGTAAAAATCTTACTATACAGGGTGTTTCCTTAACATGCGGCAAAAATTCAGGGGGCTGTTCCTTGGACTATTCTAAGAATATTTTGTCCTTTGATAATTTTTGAAAAACCTCTTTGTTTCGAAGATACAGGGCAAACAAAATTTTAGATAATAACATTTTATTATGAAAAATTACATGAAAATTTAACTTAACCTACAAAAACTGTTGAAAATGACCACCTCCAGCTAGCATACAAGCATCCAATCTTCTCCTCATTGACTGCCGAACCCTTTCAAAAACACCAGGATCATTTCTTATTAAGTTACACCCAGCAATGATCCGATTTCGCAAGTCTTCCACATTTTCTACTGGAGTGGTATAAACTAATGATTTTAGATGGCCCCATAGGAAATAATCTAAGGGGTTTAAGTCCGGGGAACGAGCAGGCCATAAATGAGGTCCACCTCTTCCAATCCAGCGATCTCCGTATGTTAATGTTAAAAACTCACGAGAAACCAAACTAAAATGCGCTGGTGCACCATCGTGCATAAACCACATTGCATGTATTATTGCCAATGGTACATTCTCCAAAAACAGAGGTAACGTTTGTTCTAAAAAGTTGCGATACACGTTCCCGGTAAGTCTTTCTGGTAAAAATATCGGCCCTATTAGCCAGTCACCCACAATACCAACCCAAACATTCAATGAGAACAGGTGTTGAAAACGATCTTCAATTATCTCATGTGGATTCTCGTCGGCCCATACATGGTTGTTATGAAAATTTCTTATTGCATTTCTTGAGAAATTCGTTTCATCGGTAAAAAGAATCAGCGTCAGTAATTGAGGAATTTGAACTAATGTGGTTAAAAGCCATTGACAAAATGCAATACGTGGGGGAAAATCAATAGGAATAAGTGCCTGAACGCGTTGCATATGGTATGGATATAACAAATTGTCTTTAAGAATTTTCCAAACAGTCTTATTACTCACATTCAAAGTATTGGCAATTTTTCGAGTAGAAGTTCTAGGGTCTTCTTCGATCATGTCCAGCACATTCTCTTCCAGTTCCACCGTTCTTACTGTGTTTGGCTTTCCTGGTCCCCCAATTTGTTTCAATGTGCCTGTTTCATGCAAACGTTGATGAATATTTTGAAACAATTTTCTGTCAGGAATATTACGCCCAGGAAATCGTTCAATGTACAACCTCCTAGCTTTTAATGAATTTCCATCAGCAAGTCCATAAATGAAATGCATGTCAGTCATCTCGGCATTTGTATAGCGATTCATAATAGTGAAAGATAAAATGTTAATTGCTAATACATCACAAAACGAATTCAAATGAAAACCGTGTTTAATCTGTATTCCTTTACCATCTGAACTTATCAATTTTAAGTCAAAAAACTGGCCGTTTTTTATAGTTGTCAAACACATTTAAAAATAAATTGTACCTACTTAGTAAACACATTGCGGTACGCATTTTTATTTATACTATTATCAATTTTAAAAATATGAAAAATGTTGTTCGCCCTGTATCTTCGAAACAAAGAGGTTTTTCCAAAAACGTCAAAGGACAAAATATTCTTAGAATAGTCCAAGTAACAGCTCCCTGAATTTTTGCCGCATGTTTAGGAAACACCCTGTATATGTATGTTTCATGTTATAATATGTAAATGGCAAATGATGACTAAAAACATAGTATTTTTCACGTTTCAACATATAACATTATATGGAATTAATAAATTGCGTCCCCTCTTCAATGTATTAGCGCCTCTTTAGGGGGAGCAAGCACCATAGATTGACAAACGCTGCGTTCATATATTAATAGTAAAAAATGTTATACTTACTTTCCAGTACTCCTGTGACATTGGTGGCCTTCATTGATGCTCCCCTGCGATGAAGAAACCGTATTGCTGTGTTGCAGTTTCCTCGGCGTCGAATTGAAGATGTTGGATAACGTAGAACCGAAGAAGTCGTGGTGTTCACTTTCGTGCTGGAGGGAGGCAATAAATTCTGCCACTGGGGGAAGCGAGACCGTAGAAGGCTGTGGGGCTATATTGAAACCCTTCATCAGACGTCTTTCCTTCTGGCGGTTTTTCTTACCCCCGGTTCCTACAAGATATATCATAGACGTTATTGGAAAGTTTGTTTTCATTAATTTTTCTCGATATTGTTTCACATAGTTTTGCTGTATTTTTTTAATATGAGGTATGGTAACAAAGAAAAACTGGGACTCATTTGACCGAATTGGCGTCATAATTGTGCACTCCATTCAGGTGCACAATTATGGTGGTTAATAGAATAGCTTTAAAAAAAATAATATTCATGTTTTTCAACCCTATGATTTTCCCAAATCTGCGAAAAATATATATCATTATGCATGAAAGCAATAATATTTAAAATAATTTAGTGAATATTATTTGGGAAAGAAAACATTTGTGTCATCTACCACATTTAACGCAAATCACACTACAACAATGTTGAAGAAATTTATACAGATATCTTCGGAGATAAAAAAATTACGTGTGGCACTCGACGACCGCCGCGGAAAAGCTATTGCATAGCATCTATTCAAAAGTAAGAAGATAATATTGTTGATTTGAAATATTTATTTGTCTTACAATACATGTAGGTTATTCAGAAATGTTTATCATTGAACCTATAGGTTTATGGTAACTGAAATAAAAAACATAAGTTAAAGACTTAATTTCTTCTGAATATCTGGAAAATACCCCGTCAATAGTGTTCCAAATTTGTTGTGAATTCTTGTGGATCATTATCCATTTTTAAATTCAATTTTTCCGAAAGAAAAGTTTTCAACCGCTCTGATTTTTCATCAGCGAAGTTAATGCTGAAATCGCCAGTCAAGATGAGTGGAAATTTATTACCATTTGTAACCAGTATTTTCGACCCTTCTTCAGTGTTCTCCAGTAAAGTGGATGAATAAAATGCTTTACCTCGTCCAATTTTGGATTCGGAGAAATGAAAATTGCTATCATGACTGTGTGTCGGCCATTTCTAAGTTAACATAAGCATGCACAAATATCTCCAACAAATGAGCGTCTAACATTAAGACGTTGCTATTCCTTCAATGCGGCCAGGTGCTACAACTCGCTTCCCAAACCATTTTGGAATTTTTCCATTCTCAATTTCAAAAGAAGATTGAAAAGTCTATTGTGTTTAACTTGATGGTTGGCTCGTTCTGATGATAATGATCTTTGGATTCACTTTTAATTACTGCTCTTGTTATTATTTATTTTTTCTTTCTTCATCTTTCTTTTTGTCTCACTTATCTTTTCGGATCATTTGATCTATGTCGTTTTAGTTTTTTTATTTTAGGTTAAGTTTAAAATCAGCTTTGCTGTACTTCGCCGTTTCTTCTTATATTTGTAAAAATTGTGAATGAATTATTTTTATTATTATCATTATTAACATCGCTAACGTCTTCAATATTTATTTCAATATTCGGAGTCATAATATTAGTAGCATTATTACTATTTTGGTAAATAGCTACCCCACCTCTTGGAACAATATCTCGTTTGAATTGAAAAATACAATTGAAATTAGGTGTTTCAATCGGATTTTCACGCGTCATGCATGTTTCGGTAAGAAGTAACACATTGGTTTGTCTCGTAACTGAATCTTGTAAATCGTATTTGTGACTATGTAGACTTTGGCAATTGAAAGTCATTATTGAAATGCCATTTCTATTACTAATGAAATCTAAGACACTTTTAGCTATCGTCTGAATACTATTTAAAGACAGTTTTCTGAATTCTGCAACAAAGATACAGTCGATGCGGCTTGCCTTCGATTATGATCAAACTTGAATGCAGAATTATCATTTTTTGTCGTAATATAAAATTTTTCAACATTAGTCACCCGAGAGAGTTCAACAGAGACGAGTTCCTGAAAATGTGATTTACTATACACATATACTATTTCTTCAAAAGTTCCACCTTATGTATAATTGGAGCAAGAGCTGAAGTTAATGGAAAGTGTTTGCGTTTGGCTATACATTTTCTATCCCATGTTAAGGAAATATTTGCGTTCGTAATTCAATGGAAACAGCGAGATTCATGACTCTATTTTGCACTGCTAGAGTGGCTGCATGCATCCGTCTAGTAGCAAGCACCCAAACACCGTGCCGAAGTCTGCCGAACTGAACCGATGATACACGGCTGTGTTAGGTTTTTTTCGTTACGGAATTTCTACATTCGGTCGCCGCGCTCAAAGCCTGAGATAAAAACTTTGCAATAGCTTAAAAATTCTCTTGTTCTTGGTGGAAGTTTGAGGAATAAGTGTTATTCTTACTGCGGCACAATAAGGAATTTACCCTTACTATTGGGGTGGTTTCACCTAGTCTTGTACGTGCTCCTTTATCTTTTCTCAATTATGCACCTTTCTTGACTTAAAAAGAGAAGAGAAGAGTATCATGAGAAATATTGTGTAATAACAAGATTTTTCCACTCCTATATTGAATAATGTATTCATTATTAAGCTGCATTTGAGCAATTAATAGTATCTATGAACAAACAGCGGGAGTTATGATAACTCCCGCCTATAAATCCCTCTAATCAATCAGAATAGACTCATATAATAATTATTTGACAACCGAATATCAAGCAACTTTTGTGCTTCTGTACGAGCCGTTTGACAGAGAGGGAACATCTCATTATTGTTATTTATGGGAGTAATATCACTTGAATAATTCTGACGTTTCAAATTTAGTTGACACCTAATTGTTGTTGTGAATGTTTTTCTGAATAAGACCTCCGATAGTGAAGATGAAATATTATGTAGGTACATTTCCAGAAATATGACAAGCAGCTAGTGCTACAGAAGGTACAGAATTTATTTCCCGCAAGAAATCCCGAAACAAATATAAAGGTGAATCAAAAATTTTCAAGAATGTATGTATGTATGGTAGTAAGAATGTATATCATTATAGTTGTGGATAAAGTATAGTATTCAACTTGCAGTAATGGTCATAACTCCCTTGATGAATTACGGCACTCGCCTGCGGCCCGCGCTGCAAACTTCATCTGCGGGAGTTATGACTTACTGCTCGTTAAATAATATACTATTTTCCAACGGAAGAAGTTATACCAAATCTTCGTAGTACTGTGTAGCTAGTAGCTGTTGAATCCAATTTTATTAATTACTATCTGGCCTGCGCAACTTCGTTTGACCAAATCGGTTAT
>CM076612.1:2075842-2218488 GCA_038502775.1 Hippodamia convergens | reverse complement strand
AGAATGTCTGTCACATAATTTGATGACCCACTCAATATGATCAAAGTGGATAGTAAATCAACCACCTTCAGAGAGACAATATCTCCAGAAGAAAAACTTGTTGTCACTTTGAAGTTCGTACTTTTGAATGGAAAAATAAGAAACATCTTTTCAAACTGATCTAAGCTTTCTGATTGCTGGCTTCGTTATGATTCCCACCCTGTCTGCAGTGGCGTTCCACCTCTAGTCCAGTGTTGAGAAGTCTGTGTTGATGCTAATATCAACATAGTTATACGCTCCTGGATTAATTGAGGAATATGGAAATATATATGCTTGATGTGTTGTTTTCGTTTGAGGAATTTGTGCTCTTTGAATGATATTGAGCAATTCACTTTTCCTTGAAAGGCGTCGGTTCTTGGGTACTTTTTTCATTTCACTGTACAGGGTGCACACAATTGCTGAACTAGAATTTTTTAACCGAATGAGATAGAGGAAAATGAACCACACTTTACGGTCATCTTTTTTAGAGGAACTGATAAATCCATCAACTGCATTCCTCTTCTTTTGTTTTCGAGAACAAAGTTGAAATTTCGGAGATTTTCAATTTCGGTCTCCTTTTTCTGAATATGCTAGGATGTTAAATGAAAACATCATACAGACACTTTTTTCAGAGCAATCCAGTAGTGTATGTTTTCCCAGGAGGAAAAAATACATCTTCATCTTATAGCATAAATAAGCAAGAAAGCCTATTGGGAAAAAATATAGTATGCTACTGGATTGCTATAAAAAAATGTCTGTATAATGCTTTCATTTTGACATCCGAGCACAAACAGAAACGAAGAAAATGACCGAAGTTGATATTTTGGACTGAAATTCGAAAACAAGAGAAGATGAATAGGAATGCAGTTGATGACATTATCAGTTCCCCCTAAGATTTTTTTTCTATCTGGAACTTTTCCAAGAATATTGAAAATTTCAACTATCTCTTCCCAATTCCTATTTTTTACTATTTTATTTTTATATTCGGGACTCGTCATGTCACACCAAGCTGTTTTTTTCAACCTCATCAATGAAAAAGTCAGTATCGAAATTCCATTTTCATTTTCAAATTAGATACAATCGTCATGAAAACGCACGTTGAAGTGTGTACGACTGCATAAGAACACATGTATCTCGAAACGCCCACCTGACGCATATTCAACGCGCGCTTCAAAAAATATCTTGAAACGCACGTTTTCCGGGCGTTGGATACAAACGCTCATTTTGCATGTGTACGGGTACATAAGAGCACTTGTTTTTCGAAACGCGCGCTAGCAAGAAGCGTGTTTCGAAACACGTAATGAGTACCCGGTCGAATATCCTCAAACGCACGTTTTACGAGCGTTGGATCAAAAACGCGCGTTTGCATGTGTACGGATACATTGGAGCACTTGTATTTTGAAACGCGCGTTTGGCTAACGCGCGTTTCCTAACGCCTAATGTGTACATGGTCTTAAGAAGCGTCAAAGACGATACACATCTGGCAACCAGATGTGCACCTCAACGCAGAGACAGAGAGGCTGAATAAGCCTTCGTGTGCATTCCATTCGTTATATTCCTCTGATGCGAATAAGACGTTGATCGGTAACTCGTCACGTTATTAAAGAGCTTTAGAAGACGAACTGTGTTTTAATCCAATATTCCAAAACTCTAACAAAAATAGTATTTGAGATTTTGCTAAAAACCGAACTCCCTCATTCTTTACTGAATTGTTTATAACTTATACAATTTTCACAATTTTCTCAAAAAATATCCACAGTCCAATCGAATTTTCAATTCGTGAAAGAGTATCAATGCCTCCTTGACTTTTTAAAACAAAATTCTTGCGAACTGTCAAATACCTAACCTCTCAAAATTGACATAACCCCCGAACCATAGATATAGATAACCACAAAACCGAGATAATAACTTTTGTTTATGTAAAGATATATAGACATAAAAGTTGGAAAAAGAATTTCTTGAAGATCATTTTCCTGAAGAAACAGAATAAATTTAATAAATAATTGAGCATTAGCTTTAATTTTGAGCTCAAACTGTTATTGAATTTTTTTTTAATGATTAAGGAAGTTCATAATTTTCAACCTAAGTAAATTATCAATGATTTGAAATTGAAAACAAAATTTTACCATTACTCAAATCTTCATTATTTAAAAGTATTTTTTAAGAGTTTATATTTTTTATTGAACTTGCAATGTTATGTTTTCTTTGATTCCTTTATTTTATCCTGGTTTCTTATGTTTAATTTCATTATAACTTTCGAACTGATGGAGATACAATAAAAAAATCTGAAAATGATTCGTTCCTTATTAATCAAACAAAAAATAAAGCCAAAATTTGAATCTCTCACTCAATAATTATTATACAGGATGTTTCATCTCAGACGAGCCAAACTGTATATTTCTTATCCCATAAAAATTGAACAAATTTCCCGAAACGCGTCGAATGATTTTGTTTAGGCGACATCTTTTGACGTATATTTGAGCAATCCCCTAAGAGTCGGCGCTTCAACCCTTCAAAATTGAATGCGAAAATTAACAATTATTTTATTTTTTTTCAACAAGAATCCATTCTAACTTTTTTAAAAAATACCTCCACGGAAAAATTAAATTTTAATTGAAAGTATCACAATGTTAATGTTCTTGCTACAAAAATTGTTAAACTTAAGGATAACTAATTGCGATAAAAATTTCTGAACCGTTTATTATTTTTCATTGATCTATCCTGGAAGTGCCCGAATTTTTTTCAGTTCTCAATTTTCATAATTAATACGTTTGAATAATGATTATTCATCAATAATTCCTCGTCATACAATTTCAGGAATTGGCACTTGTGTTTAAGAAATTTCCTCCTCTTTTTGAATCCATTTTCAAATCCGAAGAATTTCAAATAGAATTTGAAATTTTGCAAAAAATCGAACCCCCTCATTTTTAACTGAATTGTTTATAACTTATACAATTTTCTCAAAAAATATCCACAGTCCAATCGAATTTTCAATTCGTGAAAGAGTATCAATGCCTCCTTGACTTTTTAAAACAAAATTCTTGCAAACTGTCAAATACCTAACCTCACAAAATTGACATAACCCCCGAACCATAGATATAGATAACCACAAAACCGAGATAATTACTTTTGTTTATGTAAAGATATATAGACATAAAAGTTGGAAAAAGAATTTCTTGAAGATCATTTTCCTGAAAAAACGGAATAAATTTAATAAATAATTGAGTAATAGCTTTAGTTTTGAGCTCAAACTGTTATTGAATTTTTTTTTAATGTTTAAGGAAGTTTATAATTTTCAACCTGAGTAAATCATTAATGATTTGACTAAAAAAAAATTGATCATTACTAAAATTTTCATTATTAAAAAAAAAACAATTTGTCACAATAAAAATGAATTGTTTCTTTGAATTTTTTCTTCTTCTACTTGAAAAATCTCTCACTCAGTAATTATTATATAGGGTGTTTCATCTCAGACGAGACACCCCGTATATTTCTTATCCCATAAAAATTGGACAAATTTCCCAAAACACGTCAAATGATTTTGTTTGGGCGACATCTTTTGACGTATATTTGAGGTTTGAACAAGCAACTCTCTAAGAATCAGCGCTTTAACCCTTCAAAATTGAATGCGAAAATTAACAATTATTTTATTTTTTCCAACAAGAATCTATTCTAACGTCTTCAAAAAATACCTCCACGAAAATATTAAATTTTAATTGAAAGTCTCACAATGTTAATGTTCTTGCTACAAAAATTGTTAAACTTAAGGATAACTAATTGCGATAAAAATTCCTGAACCGTTTATTATTTTTCATTGATCTATTCTGGAAGTGCCTGAATTTTTTTCAGTTCTCAATTTTCATAATTAATACGTTTGAATAATGATTATTCATCAATAATTCTTCGTCATTCAATTTCAGGAGTTGGCACTTGTGTTTAGGAAATTTCCTCCTATTTTCGAATCCATTTTCAAATCCGAAAAATTTAAAATAGTATTTGAGATTTTGCAAAAAACCGAATTCCCTCATTCTTTACTGAATTGTTTATAACTTATACAATTTTCTCAAAAAATATAGACTGTCCAATCGAATTATCAATTCGTGAAAGAGTATCAATGCCTCCTTGACTTTTTAAAACAAAATTCTTGGGAACTGTCAAATACCTAACCTCATAAAATTGACATAACTCCCGAACCATAGATATAGATAACCACAAAACCGAGATAATAACTTTTGTTTATGTAAAGATATATAGACATTAAAGTTGGAAAAAGAATTTCTTGAAGATAATTTTCCTGAAGAAACGGAATAAATTTAATAAATAATTGAGTAATAGCTCTAATTTTGAGCTCAAACTGTTATTGACTTTTTTTTATGTTTAAGGAAGTTTATAATTTTCAACCTTAGTAAATTATCAATGATTTGAAATTGAAAAAAAAAATTGACCATTACTCAAATCTCCATTATTTAAAAAAAAAGAATTTTTTAGAAAAATTTATTGTTTCTTTGAATTTTTCTTCTTCTACTTATAAAGCCAAAAACACTCATGTACTTTTTTCAAAGAGTTTATATTTTTTATTGAACTTGCAAAGTTATGTGTTTTTTTCTTTCATTACTCTATTTTCACCTGGTTTCTTATGTTTTTTTTCATTATAACTTTCAAACTGACGGAGATGCAATAAAAAATTCTTCTTTATTAATAAAACAAAAAATAAAGCCAAAATTTGAATCTCCTACTCAATAATTTATACAGGATGTTTCATCTCGGATGAGCCAACCAGTATATTTTTTATACAATAAAAATTGGACAAATGATTTTGTTTGGGCGACATCTTTTGAAATATATTTGAGATTTGAACGAGCAACCCCCTAAGAGTCGGCGCTTCAACCCTTCAAAATCGAATGCGAAAATTAACAATTATTTTAATTTTTTCAACAAGAATCTAATCTAACGTCTTTATAAAATAGCCCCACGAAAAAATAAAATTTTAATTGAAAGTATCACAATGTTAATGTTCTTGCTACAAAAATTGTTAAACTTATGGATAACTCATGGAAAAATTGTGATGAAAATTTCTGAACCGTTTATCATTTTTCATTGATCTACCCTGTAAGTGCCTGAATTTTTTCAGTTCACAATTTTCATAACTTATACGTTGAAATAATCAATAATTCTTTTTCTTTGGTCATACAGTTTCAGCAGTTGGCACTTCGGTTTAGGAAATTTCATCCTCTTTTTGAATCCATTTTTAAATCCGAAAAATTTCAAATAGTATTCGAGAACCCCTTCATTCTTTACTGAATTGTTTATAACATATGCAATTTTCTACATTCCATTCGAACTTTCAATTCGTGAAAGAGCATCAATGCCTCCTTGACTTTTTTAACGAAATTCTTGGAACTGTCAAAGACCTAACCTCACAAAAATGACATAACACCCTCAAACCACAGAAAACCACGTAACTCACCTGACATCCTCTTCAAACTCGACGAAAAATGAAACCGGGTGAAAATCTTCAAAACTGCACACTTCCCCCTCTTCGGTATAACCACATCAGACTTGGTCAAATTCCAATCGATAGCCATTAACGTCGCCTTCTCCAAGGGATCCCCCACCATCCCCTCGTCCAACTGAACCAGCGAATGGCACGAAGCAAGAACTTGAACAGTCTCTATCAGAGCCTCGCTCAAAGAAGTTACCCTAGAATCTTTTTCGGCTAAAGCCACCCCTTCGACTATTAAATCGTCGCTTGTTAAGGTTCCTGTTTTGTCGAAGCAGCAAATGTCGACTTTGCCGGCGAAGGGGATTCTGAAGGGTTCAGTGCAGAACACCCCGAGTTTCGAAAGGGCCAGAAGAGAGGTGTTTACCGCTAAAGAAAGCTCGATCGGGAGTTCTGGGGGTATAACGGAGGTTAAAATCAAGGTGCATTCGAGGAAGAGTTTGTACCGGTTTCTCTCAGGGTCTTCGACACCTTTCTGCCAAACATACCAAGCTGCGGCAACAGCGAAAATTAACAGGAACATGATAAACCCGAAGGTTTCTTTATTATTCGCTGTAACTCTCTTCACTCCAAACAATATGGTTCTTAACAATTTCCCTTGGAAAGTGTTGAATCCCGTACGAAGAACGTAAGCCACACATCCGTTATCTTGAGCCCTCAACCCGCTAGTTGCTTTTAACGGAGGGGTGTGTTGCACCGTTTTAGTGCCTCCGAAAAGGACGTGCAATTTACTGTCGCAATCTGGGTCTAGAATCTTCTCTTGGTCGAAGAACTCGATGGCTTCCTTCATTTGAACTGCATGTTTACCCCATTCAGTAAAAAGTGAGGGGGTTCGGTTTTTTGCAAAATCTCGAATACCATTTGAAATTTTTCGGATTCGAAAATTGATTCAAAAAGAGGAGGAAATTTCCTAAACAAAAGTGCCAACTGCTGAAATTGTATGACGAAAAACCAATACAAATTATAGATGAATAATCATTATTTCAACGTATTAATTATGAAAATTGAGAACTGAAAAAAATTCTGGCACTTCCAGGATAGATCAATGAAAAATAATAAACGGTTCAGAAATTTTTATCGCAAATTTCCATTAGTTATCCACAAGTTTAACAATTTTTGTAGCGAGAACATCAACATTGTGATACTTTCAATTAAAATTTTATATTTTCGTGGAGCTATTTTTTGACTCGTTTTTGCCCGAATTATCGAAATTTTTAGGAGTCCTTATGCCCGAATTTTTTATTTCTTTCAAATTAAATTTTTTCTCTTCATTCAGTGTTCTCACATATACTATAAAAACAATCGGCTTTCAATCTTCCTTGTGTAAACTGCATGATTACCCTGAATTGTTTTTCAATTCGTGAAAGAGTATCAATGCCTCCTCGACTTTTTTAACGAAATTCTTGGAACTGTCAAAACCTAACCTCACAAAATTGATATAACACCCTCAAACCACAGAAAACCACGTAACTCACCTGACATCCTCTTCAAACTTGACGAAAAATGAAACCGGGTGAAAATCTTCAAAACGGCATTCTTCCCTCTCTTCGGTATAACCACATCCGATTTCGTCAAGTTCCAATCGATGGCCATTAACGTCGCCTTCTCCAAGGGATCCCCCACCATCCCCTCGTCCAGCTGAACCAGCGAATGGCACGAAGCAAGAACTTGAACAGTCTCTATCGGAGCCTCGCTCAAAGAAGTTACCCTAGAATCTTTCTCGGCTAAAGCCACCCCTTCTACTATTAAATCGTCGCTTGTCAAGGTCCCCGTTTTGTCGAAGCAGCAGATGTCGACTTTTCCGGCGAAGGGGATTCTGAAGGGTTCTGTGCAGAACACCCCGAGTTTCGAAAGGGCTAAAAGGGAGGTGTTGACTGCTAGAGAAAGCTCGATCGGGAGTTCTGGTGGAATAACGGAGGTTAAAATCAAGGTGCATTCCAGGAAAAGTTTGTACCGGTTTCTCTCAGGATCTTCAACTCCTTTCTGCCAAACGTACCAAGCTGCCGCCACAGCGAAAATCAAGAGGAACATGATAAACCCGAAGGTTTCTTTGTTATTCGCCGTAACTCTCTTCACCCCGAACAAGATAGTTCTTAACAATTTCCCTTGGGAAGTGTTGAATCCCGTACGAAGAACGTAAGCCACACATCCGTTATCTTGAGCCCTCAACCCGCTAGTCGCTTTTAACGGAGGGGTGTGTTGCACCGTTTTAGTGCCTCCGAAAAGAACGTGCAATTTACTGTCGCAATCTGGGTCTAAAACTTTCTCTTGGTCGAAGAACTCGATGGCTTCCTTCATTTGGGGCACGGATTCCCCAGTTAACATACTCTCGTCCACTATACACGATCCTCGCAATAAAAGAACGTCGCAAGGTATCAAATTGTCTTTCGACGTCCTCGTTATCGAAATAATATCTCCCGGTACTAATTCGTTGGTTTGAATCAACCTCCATTTGCGATTTCGGTAAGTCATGATGTTGTACGGTTTATTCCCCATTTTTCTGATCTCCGCCATGTTCCTCAACTGTTGTTGCACCAAAGTGCACTCAAATAACACCAACATCACCAAGGTAAAAATCGAATAGTACCAGTATTTATCCAAACACCAAAGAGCGACGCAAAACACTTGGAACACGAAAAAAGGGGCCGTGGCTCTTTCCACGAATAATTCGGAGAATTCAGGTACAACCATATCCAACTCGTTCTTTCCGTAATGTTGAACTGCCTTTTGTATGTCGATATCTTCTTGATGCCCTTACTGGACAAATATTCCTTGAAAGACTTATGAATCGGGAATTCGACTCCTCTGAAAGTTTTCTTATCAGAATCCCAAATATATTTCGTCTTCTGGAAAATGAACCATATCTCCCCATCTTCCTAAAATCAAGATTAATTCACTCAATGGAATGGTAACAAAAAAACCCTACCTTTGAATGTTGAAGTCTAACTAATTCCGAACTCCCATTATTCAACGTTGGAACCACTTTAGCCACTGTAGCTGTACGTGCGTCCAATGCCTGGAAACAAGAACGTTTCGTAACTCAACAAACAGGAAAATTATCCAACTAACCTTGTCGCAAGTGAAGAAACAATTAACGTGAACTGACCAGTAACAAGCCAATACGCACAATATTTGGACGCATCCTATGCCTGCAACTACGATTAAGCCCCCTTCGTAGAATTCGAAAAGGCCCAAGACGCCTACCCAGAAATAAATCCATACGGAATACAACAACAGAAATGGGAATATGTAAAAGTGGAGAAGGGTGCTTTTTCTGGTGTACAAACTGACGGATTGAATTAAATCGTCCAGTGTTTGGATGGCAGTCATGTTTTCGGAGTCTTTTGTCACTTTATCGGCAATAATTCACCCTTTACATGAATATTAGGGCAGATTTTCTCATTTTTGACAGGAGAACTTAACCCAGATGAAAGTAGGAGCTTGAGGTTATGGCCGCCGTCCACAGAACTTTCGACTTTTGACGTAACGGTGACAAGATACAAGCTATATTTTTATAGCTGTTATTTAATCGAAGTGATCGCGAGAGTTATTCGGATAGCGGTGTCGCCGGTGACTACGGTGTTTCAAATTGATCGTGTTCGGGAATTCAGAGTTCAGGGCTGTCGAATTCCAATTACCTACAACTTTCAGAATCAATAAAGTTTGCTGAAAGAGCACCTTAATGTCATTAATTGTTTATGAATATCCCAAAGCGAGTTACTTTCGTGATATTTTTTCAATTGAAATGATGAGTTTATATGAAAATTCAGTATTCCTTACTTTAAATGAATACTTCACATATTTTGAAGCCGTTTCAAATAGCAGGAGTGTCTTAGATGATGGGTACAAATAAATTATGAAACTAGTTTTCTGTCACTTATACTTATACATTATAGAATAAGCAATTCCAAAGGCTTGGGTCCCATGAATTGCTGGTTTCATTATGGGATGTAATGGTCATAATGTGAAATATAAAACATGTGATTGGGATTTTTTATCTGTATCGAATTTCATGAAAACCACCGACAACTAACTGAAGGTAACTAATTAAACCTTGTTAACATAAGAAGGAAGATTAAACTTCTTTTCATATCAACTAAACATAAATTTATTCCAATAATGGCACAATAGTCAATGAAAAAACATATGTAAAAAAATTACAACTATCCAGGTTTCTATTGCTAATAACATACGTATATACTTATTAGGTTATTGCATAGCTTTTATTTCAGGCTTTGAGCGCGGCGGCCGAATGTAGAAATTCCGTAACGAAAAAACCTAACACAGCCGTGTATCGTCGGTTCAGTTCGGCAGACTTCAGCACGGTGTTTGGGTGCTTGCGACTAGACGGATGTGTGCAGCCACTCTAGCAGCGCAAAATGGAGTCGGCAATCTCGCTGTTCCCATTGAATTGCGAACGACAAATGTCTTATCAACATCGGATAGAAAATGTATAGCCAAACGCTAACATTTTCCATTAACTTCAGCTCTTGCTCTAACTATACATAACTGGCAAGATGGAACTTTTGACGAAATAGTATGAGTATAGTAAATCATATTTTCAAAAACTCGTCTATTTTGCACTCTCTCGGGTGACTAATATTGAAAAATTGTATATTACGACAAAAAATGATAATTCTGCATTTAAGTTTTATCATAATCCAAGGCAAGATGCATCGACTGCATTTTTGTTGCAAGAATTCAAAAGACTGTCTTTAAATAGTGTCCAGACGATACCTCAGTGATTAAGATTTCATTAGTAATAGAAATGGCATTTCAATGATGTCATTCAATTGCCAAAGTCTACATAGTCACAAATACGATGTTACTTCTAACCGAAGCATGCATGACTTGTGATAATCCGATTTGAATACCTAATTTGTTTGTATTGTTCAATTCAAACGAGATACTGTTCCAAAAGGTGAGACAGCTATTCACCAAAATAGTATTAATGTTACGAATGTTATAACTCCGAATATTGTGATAAATATTGAAGACGTTAGCGATGTTAATGTTCGACGCTCATTTGTCGGAGATATTTGTGCATGCTTATGCAAACTTAGAAATGGCCTACACATAGTCATAATGCCAATTTACATTTCTCCGAATCCAAAATTGGACGAAATTGATCATTTTGTCAATCGCACTTTACTGGAATACACTGAAGAAGAGTCGAAAATACTTGGTACAAATGGTAATAAATTTCCACATATCTTGGCTGTCGATTTCAACATTAACTTCGTTAATAAAAAAATCAGAGCGGTTAACAACTTTTCTTTCGAAAAAATTGAAATTGAAAATGAATAATGATCCACAAGAATTTTCAAGTATTTAGGTACATTTAATCACGAAATTTCAATTTGGTGGCATTCACCGTCTAGAAGTTATAAGAATTTTTTTAATCTTATCAACTTCGGAATATGCATTCTGGTGCATGACTTTATTTTCATAACTCTACTTATTGTTCAATGACTATTAACCCCACAGTACACATCTTTAATTCACTCTTTTTATATAATTTAGACACTAGACAGTAAAGTTTATGAACAAAATGCACAAAATATATTTGGACAGTACACTACTTTCAAAACCTATTTTATGAAAATATTGAGTTGACATATTCACTACCGCAGAATTTCTTTCTTGTGTCTAGCATTTGAAAAAAATTCAGCACTGTCATGTTGCTTAGCTTTTTATCAGTTATTATATAGTCACATATTGTCGGAATTTTCAAAGTATCAACTTTGACTGCATCATCTTTAGACATAACTTTTGCCAAAGCTCATTAAGCTTCAGCAGCCAATCGTTCATCGGTTATTCTGGTTATTTCCTGAAATTATAACTTTAATATAATGACTATAAGAATACTTCAGTTCTTTACCTGTGTAGGGACTTCTTTGTCAGTTTCTTGATTTTCCATTGATCCATTAAATTGGTTTTCAACTGAAAATGAATTACTTTTAATTGAAAAGAACATAATGCGAATAAAAATTATTACAATTGGTTTTGCGGGCTCATATATTTGATCATAGTCCATCTTTTCTGTCTAGTAGTGGTTTCACGAAGATTTCTTGTAGGAACTGCAATTCTTTTCAGCCTCTAACATTGCCTTGTCAGCACGACTTTCACATCCATGAACACAACAATAAGCTCCGTTTGCGATTATCGGCATATTGTTTCTTATATCACTCATTTTCAAACACAAATAAATCAACGAGAAGTAGAAAATGAACTTTGAAGTTTTCAACTCTCACCAACACTGTAGAAAATGTAATGTACGTTGAAAAACCTCTAGTAGTTTATATAAATAAAATTGCCAGCATTTCATTCATTTGTACACCATTCAATTCATATTCCTCTTCCAAAATTTCGACAAAAAAGTGTCAGTGAATATCGATTTCTCTCCCAATATAATAGAGAAATTGATTTTCGAAAAACAACATGAAATAGTCTATCTGATATTTACCCCTCCCAACTTAAAGAATTCATTGAGAAATTTGCATTTATTAATAATATTCCACAATCGATGAGACGCCTCTGTGATTCTTTCTTACAGTTTGAAATTTGCTCATAACGATGTGCCTGATTACCCTGTTGTTTACAGTTTCCGCTTCATGTAATCCGAGTTCTGAGTTTAAAAATGAATTGTGATTAACCGAACCGGAAATATGTTGATAGGTCAAAAACACGTTTATGGAAAAACCCGCTTTGAATCGTGGAAAATTTCACAGATCATTTCCCACAATTAAATGTGGGTGGAAAAGTACCTACAAAATTCAGAATGATTTGAAAGGGATATTTCCTAGATTTTCATCAGTAAACCTCTTAGAGGTGGTAAAAAGGGACAGAAAAAATAATATTAGGATAAAACCTATTGTAGAAGGAAAAGAATTGAACAAAAAAGAGAAATATAATATTCAGGCGATCAGAGGTGGAAAAATAAAAGGGGGTCAGCGTTTAGAGGAGAAAAGAGATTTTTCGACTTTCGACAATTCCTTTGGAAAACGCTAAATAACAGAACTGTAGGTAATGAAAAGATGTGCATGTTGTCAAGAGGAGTCCATAATGACTTAGTTTGTTAAAATGTTTATCAGATCTCATGTAAAGTCTAGCTGCTTACTGTACAGGGTATCCCAAATTGCTTGATTTTGGCTGTTTCTGGACTTTTGGTACTTCTAGACTAGATAGGTAAAAACGTTGAAACGAGTCCTAGGCTCTGTTTCCATGAAGATATAACCAAATTTTGACATTTTTTTCGATTTCGAAGATTTGCCATAACTATTTCATTTCCAAGAATATTTGGAAAAGATGAAATCTCTTTTATCTAAAATTTTTTTTATGGTCTGCATATTTAAAAATGAATTGCTGTGCGTTAAGTACGCTAAAACTTGAAAACAGCTTGACCAATTTGGCTAATTTTGGTCTTGACTCATTCATGGAATTCCAGGTAAGGTTTGAAGGGTGAGGAAATATAAAAATGCAAGGTATTAAATATGGTTTTTCCTGAAAAATAGAGGTAATTGATTTTCATTGATTTTCGATGATCATCGGTGTTTGACACTTAAACATCGATGTTTTATAATTGATTTTGCATTATTTATAACATCGTTACATCTATTTCTAGACTTCAATAATTTCTTCAAGTGAGGACGACGCAAAGTTAGCACAAAACACCAATGTTATCAATTAATAATAAATAATTAATTAATAATTAGATAAACATCGAGTATCATGTTCGGTTGTCTATGTCATTATCGGCTTAGGTGATAATTTATGAAAGTGCATTTCAAGTTACGTCCTCTTTTTGCAGTTGATCTTTCCTGATAGTTACAACTTACCTCAAAATGTGCGAGAACTTCGTTGTCAACTTGGATAATTTCAATTTGCGATGGCGAGAATAAGAAGAACTGACATAAGAAACAGAGTCAAGGGAGGGCCCGTACATTGAGGGGGTTGACTGATTATTCGACTATAGGAATAAAGTTCCAGTTATTTAGGTATAGGACGTATATATACGAAAAGTTCGAGAAATACAATTGGATCTGGTAGGCAGTGTGGCAATCAGGATCTAGGTTTCTTCAGAATTTGTCGTGCTTGAAGATAATATTGGACTAATAATAATAACAATAATTTTAATAACTGACTTGGGCAGACGAATTTGCTCGGGCCAGCTAGTATAAGATGAAGAAATGCGTTCGTATATAAATTAAAAAAGTGGTTCATTTCAACGGAAAGCAAATTGAATATAATTTCTTATTTCTTGTGAAAAAGAGCTTCTAGAAAGTTTTAATCGTATTCAGATACTTCCGTAAATAAAAAAGTCATCACAGATTCTCGAAATCGATGATATATCAAAATTGAAAAGAAAAAAAAAGAAAATATCGTGAAGCGGTTTACACTGATGGTGTTTTCAAGAAAATCGAACCAGATCACGTTTCTGAGTTTTCATCTGTCTAGTCCAAAAGTACCTATTTAAAACAGTCAAAATTAAGCACTGTACACTGTGTCCGAAATTGTTTGAGAAATTGAAGATCGAGATATGCGGTTTTCGCGACCTTTTATCCCTTTTTTGTAAAACTTTTAAATCCACAACCAGAAATATTCCAACTACTTTCGTTTCTGAATAACAGGGCAAAAACGGAAAATGTGGACTTTCGAAAATGTTATTATTTCTCGGGCCTTTATATGATGAAAAAAAACAACACCTTATTATAGATATTTTTACATAGAAGTCAGTGTTTCAGAGCACACTGTTTTTGAGATTGAGCAAAAACTTGGTATTTTTCGAATGGAGCACGTTGTAGATTTCAACGTCAAATGTTTGCATTTTTTTTCTGAATTCATTGATATATCACAACCCAACTTTTAAGAAATTTAGCTTAAAAATTCAGCAAAATCTATATTTGTGTTGGTTTTTCTTTCGATATTGGGACATTAATTCTTCCACACATGCATAAAATTGGGAAATGCATAAAGAAATTGAATATCAATATCAAAATTACGTTCGTTCCTAACATTTTCAAGTTTATGTTGAAGAGTAATATTTTTACTTTATGTGTGGATATGAAGAAATAAATAGGTTCAAGTCACAGGACGTTCTGAAAAAGTAATGATTAGATGCATGTGTGAAAAAATTCATGGCCTCTTCTATTGAAAAAATTCATCAAAGAATACATCAATGTATTGAAAAAAATGTGAAAATTTGACGTTAAAATATCCAGGGTGTTCCATTTGAAAAATACGAAGTTTGTGCTCAATCTCAAAACAATGCTATCATTTTTTCTCAACTACCAACCCCACTGACTTCTTCGAAAAAATATACACTATAGCTCAGTTTTCATTTTTTTTCTATCTTATGCAGGACTCGCGTAATAATAACATCTTCGTTTCCGCCCTGTATCTCTGAAACAAAAGAATGACAGAGGGTCTCGAAAATCGTCAGTAGCGTAGCGCAAAATTTGGGCCCCCCCCCGCAAGATTTTAGTCGGGGGCCCCCTCCATAGATCTATTTTATGTATGATATGTTTTCCCTGACGTTTTTCAAAGAGAAATATTTAAGGAGGAAAGGTGATGAAAATAATACATATATAATATTGAATAACAAGAATTTCTGAAAAAAAATTATAGATTCTGATGTAAAAATGACTAGGAATAAATCAATATTATGAAGAACTTGAAAAATCATTTAACAAAAGTTCATTAATCTTTTCTAATTTCTTGTTCAAACATATTTATCAACTTGTCGATGTCCGAGCTACTTGTTCCAAACTGGAGTAGGCTTGAAAGTCTGATAGACGAGTTTACGACATTAAAGTCCTAAGATAATTCTTGATTGTTTTAATCCCAATGAAACGATCATTTGGCGATGTTTAGAGAGGGCCCCGAAAAGCATTGTTTCAGTTTTTTTCGTACAGGCTATAGCCTCTGCGATTTATGTTTATGTTACAATATCATCAGAAAAAGATAACGATTCGGCAAGTTCAATAGAATGAAATTAATGGAGCCCTATTCAATGCCTGATACGTCACTAGGCTGAATAATTGGCTTATTAAAAAAAACTTTCCTTGCTTAGAAAACACATTTTTTTCTCTCTGTTGTTTTCATTTTCAAGCTCCACTCAAATATTTTCTTTTCCGCTCTGACATTTTTTTCTCATATCTGAAAAACTAATATATTCAAACTGCCTTTTCAAATTTGCGCATTCAATAACTCAACTTTTTTTCAATATTGAAATGAAAGAATAATGAAAAAATGAATGAAATTGTAATCCTGAAACTAAAAGCACTAAAAAAGTCAGAATATTGAAAACTTTGTCTTTGAATGTAAACAAACTCACAACGTGGTTTCGCATTCAAACACTTGTTACACTTGTATTTCTCACTACAAGAATGGAAATAAAAAGATTTCATAATATTTTTCCCTTCTTCATAAAAATGTCCTGGTTGGAGAATTGACAATAATTGCTTCAATAGGAGATAAGCCGCCTGAAGAACAACACGTGAATTAAGCCGCCGAGCCCCTAATAAAACGATCATGTGGCGACGTTCGAAGAGCAATGCCGAAAAGCTTGACGCTATATAAAAAACTCTCAAAAATAGGGTAGAACAGGGTGTGATTTAGTGATATGTCGAATCGAATTACTGTGAACCTTTTATGTTTTTTGAATATAATTCAGGAATATTTCTCTATTTTTCGAGAATAATCACTATACATTCATTGTTTAGGTTTGGTCCGTTATATCATCAGAAAAATATCGCGAATTGTCAAGTTCAATAGTTATTGTGGCCCCATTCGAAGCTTTTCTTTTGGCTCGGGGGGCCCCCTTAGTCCCGGCCCCCCCCCCCGCACTGCGGGGTCTGCGGGGTCCTCTTCTACGCCACTGAAAACCGTATGTCTCTATCTTCAATAGAGTACAAACTGTAAAGTTTGCGAAGAAAGAAAAGTAAACGTGTGCCGACTCAGCAGCTTGGATTTACATATGAGACCTGATAACTTTTCCACAATATTAGTCATATAATAAAAATCGTTGCAGTAAATCAGAAAGTATACTTTCTTTGATAGACATACCCTGAGTTGCAGCAATGTTTATTAAAATTTAATGCTCCCTTAATTCTTCTTTGAACGAAGTATCCATAGACGGTATCCCGTCAGAATGACAATTCTCGTAACATGTCTTAGTTTTTGGTCCTGAAAAATATTCTGTTTTCTTGTGTTATAACATGTTTGGTTTATCTATGGGAGATGATTGCCTTTCATTGGGGTCCCGTAGCGGTCTTCAAACATCTGAAGTGCCGAAAAATCATCACCTGGAAGGTCGTATCCGGTTTGAAAAACCCTCACGACCAGAGAGCGAGAATTTGTGGATTTTGAATTTGAATATCGAAGGAATTTCGAAAGACAAATGTGATTACGTCTCCAAATTAGCTGATGAACATGGTATAGAAGAGATTCTTGTGCTAGAAACCCACACCTCAACAGAAAAAAAAATCCTCGTGAAAGAGGACAGTTGGAAGGTTATGTATTAATTGATTTTTCACAAGTTTTGCATGTTATGTTGAAAAATTATCAGTTTCGTAACTTTCAACAGATTAGGAAAGGGGAAATTGATGGAGTTTTTTTTTTTCATTTCTTTCAAATTTTGTGACATTTCTGTAATAAATATTTATAAACCTCCGAACATTATTTGGCCAAGAAATCTTAATGTTGATGTTTTTCAAAGTAGCAAATGCATTTCCAAAATTCATTCGATTTATTCTGAATATTCGGTTTTTTTTTCTGCTTTTGTTTTTTTTCATTTCAGATTAAGAATAACGAGTCGTTTTGGGAAGAATCTGTGTATCCGAGCCCATCGACGGATAACATGAAGATGATCACAATATTTTCCTGATATTTGATATTTTATGTTATTTCGTTTACGGGGAGGCAAGTTTTTTCGGCTGAGGTTTTTTCCCCTGGCTGTATAGTATCGTATGATACTGGTGTTGATAGTATCGTATGATTCTATAGTATCATACAAAGAATGTTATGATACCCCATTCTTTTTTTACCTCAGCTTAGGTACTTTTTGTTTCAACTTTTATTGTATTATTTTAGCTCTCTTTTTCATAAGAATATATATGTATGTATATATCCCTGGACACTCCGTTTAAAGAAGGATTAAGGGAGTTTTAAATCTAATGATCTTTGCTACAACTCAGGGTACATCTGGTAGTTTGAATGAGTAGCAACATAGGAATCTTTCTTGGGTATGAGCCACCAACCAATTTTCAACAATGCTCGTCAAATGGAACCTGGTACAAGAGAATAAGCTGTTCCATTCTACTGTTCCCCTGGTGTTCTTCATTATTACCGGAATGTCTTGTTAATTATTCCTCTCAAGATAAAAATATACCTTTTTTGTTCAGTATGATCTCATGAAGCACCCTAACAAATGCCTTACTCACAAGATAGCATCATCGATGATCGAATGCAGGACAAATTAACATTGCAGGTACTATTGACTTCCTCTTTCATAAGCAATGCTGAGGGGATGCACCAGCTTTATTCCAAGGGACACCACTGTGGAGAAAATTTCAATTCCCACAGATAATTCATAAATTGCATCAAATAACAGAATCTACTTGGCATACATGCGACCAATACAATATCTCGGCGCTTTGTTAGCATGCGATTTGATGTTTTAATATTCGGTCAATTGTAGATGCAATGAGCGAATCTTTTTGAAGGTGTAAGGGGGCATGTAATGATTTCAGAACATAATTTGGATAAATATTAGATTACCTATAAATAAGGAAATTCATTACTGGTAGTGATTGTTACAAGTGAACTTCAAACATGACTGGATTAAAGGTGAGTAGAACTTTGATTTATGTATTATTAATTATGATGAACGATCAAGAAGGTTCTCAGTTTTAGTTCAAGCGGTAACCATACATTCAAGGGATGAAAGGAAATATTTCATAAATTTGTTTCTCTATTTCAGTATCGTAATGACTTCATTTCAGTACTTAAAGTACAGCTTCAATTAACTCAATCCAACATTGTTTTCAGTTATTTTTTCGTTTTGTGGTTGTCAGTACTGACCTCAAGTCCTATCAATTTTCATATCAATTCCGCAATCTGTCAAATTTTGTAAGTCACATCCATAGATTAATACTATATACTTATAGTCAAAGATTATAGAGTTAGAAAGATAGGAAACGCCCTTACATCTGTGGTACTAAAATCCGACTATGATTTTTGGCTAGTTTCTTACTTTTGACACCTAGATGGCGCTGAAAACACAATTCAGTACAGAAAACTATTTTAATAGGCGCGAAATTCGAATTATACTTTTCATAAATTTCCATTGAAATGAGTATTCTTTGTCGAGCTTTTAGAAAAACATCCTGATCGACAAAACAAAAGCAGAGCTCCGTTTTTTGATCCGGATTATATTTTCCATCTACACATTGTTTTGAATCAAATGAAATACGTTTCGGATTCTTTATATTTTTATTTGAAATGATTGTGTAAAATCAACTACAATACAATAATCATGAAATCGAGAACATTTCAAAAATTTGTTCATATATTAGAGAATTATTATAACAATTTCAAAAACTTATTCATACAGTGAACTCTCGATAAATCGAACATCGATAAATCAAACAGTTGTTCTGGACCCGATTCATACATATCTTACCCAGTGTATTTTCACCTCAATGAGTCTAGAGGGTCTAGTAGATGAGTCGAACTGCTGAAAGGGTCGTCAAGAGAACCACCACCTCTATAAGTCGTTCTTCTGACCTACATCCAGAGGGATGAAAGGAAATATTTCATAAATTTGTTTCTCTATTTCAGTATCGTAATGACTTCATTTCAGTACTCAAAGTACAGCTTCAATAAACTCAATCCAACATTGTTTTCAGTTATTTTTTCGTTTTGTGGTTGTCATTACTGACCTCAAGTCCTATCAATTTTCATATCAATTCCGCAATCTGTCGAATTTCGTAAGTCACATCCATAGATTGATACCATATACTTATAGTCAAAGATTATAGAGTTAGAAAGATAGGAAACGCCCTTACATCTGTGGTACTAAAATCCGACCACGATTTTTGGCTAGTTTCTTACTTTTGACACCTAGATGGCGCTGAAGACACAATTCAGTACAGAAAACTATTTTGATAGGCGCGAAATTCAAATTAAACTTTTCACAAATTTTCATTAAAATGAGTATTCTTTGTCGAGCTTTTAGAGAAACATCCTGATCGACAAAACAAAAGCAGAGCTCCGTTTTTTGATCAGGATTATATTTTTCATCTACACATTGTTTTGAATCCAATGAAATACGTTTTGGATTCTTTATATTTTTATTTGAAATGATTGTGTAAAATCAACTACAATACAATAATCATGAAATTGAGAACATTTCAAAAATTTGTTCACATGTTAGAGAATTATTATAACAATTTCAAAAACTTATTCATACAGTGAACTCTCGATAAATCGAACATCGATAAGACAAACAGTTTTTCTGGACCCGATTCAAACATATCTTACCCAGTGTATTTTAACCTCAATGAGTCCAAAGGGTCTAGTAGATGAGTCGAACTGCTGGAAGGGTCGTCAAGAGAACCACCACCTCTAAAAGTCGTTCTTCTGACCACCATTGCCTCTATGAGTGGGACTTCTTGATCTAATGAATGAGACCGAAAAAAATTCGGTTCGCAAACAAATTATCCAGAACAATATATTTTTGCCCCGAAACCTTTACCCATTTGACAACACTGAAAAAAAAACAATGAACAAGACAGTTACATGATACGAGTTTCAAAACTTGTTTTTCCATTCTCTGTGGTAATGAAAAGATGCACATTCAAGTTTATTCTTTCTATTATTTCTGCAA
The DNA here is from genome assembly GCA_038502775.1 of Hippodamia convergens. Lineage (NCBI taxonomy): Eukaryota > Metazoa > Arthropoda > Insecta > Coleoptera > Coccinellidae > Hippodamia > Hippodamia convergens. The sequence goes on along the minus strand of CM076612.1, from coordinate 2,198,080 downwards.
TTAATCACCATGCATTTCGAATGTCGGCCAATTTCTAACACAAAATTGATAACAGAAAAACACACAAACCAAGATTATGAAGTGAGCTAGGTGCTACTCTTGTAGATTTCGAGTTATTTCAGTGGAAAATACGCCAGTTAATACAATCATCATTCAGCAAAACTATTTATTCAAGTATTTCTTTCAGAAATTACAACAGCCTACTAATAATCTCTATATAATCTATGACAAATGGACCCTAATTGAATATTTTAACCATAACCCGATTACTTTTGAGAAACAGATGTCGCTGACATCACTGTAGTCGCTTCGTTTTCCATCTTTATACTCCATAATCTTTGCTTATAGTAGTCACATACAAGACAAAAGTCACTAATCTGAATTTTTATTTGAATTTGTACAGTTTTTCACAAAACTTGATTGAAATAGAGAAAACATCGTCGAATACTCTATTTCGCATTCGTATTCGAAAAGTTCCTCATTCTGCAACTTGTTTCAGAATATACTATCATATACCAACGTGATTGACCGTGCATTCATTATTTTTCTTATTATATTGTATCTGTTTGGTTTCGTGAAATGAACACTGTCCCAAATTGGGTGAGACTGCACAGTATTTTAGCTCTTATTGAAGATACAAACATGCAGTTTTCCCGATCCGATGTCACTTTTTTTGAAACTTTTGATTTCATAAACAAAAATATTCCAACTACTTTTGTTTGTGAAATATAGGGCGAAAACAAAAAGGTTCACTTCTTTGAGATGTCGTTATTTCTCAGGCACTGTGTAGAGTAGAAAACATTGAAACTGCTCATAATAGATATTTTCACGTAGAAGTCAGTGGTGTAGTTAGGAAAATTTTTGAGATTGACACAAAGTTGGTATTCTTCAAATAGAATACCCAGTATGTTTTAACGTCAAATTTATATCAGATCCAAACGTCACCAGAATTGAAAAAAATTGAACAGGTTTGGAGCTATAGACTCAACCAGATTTTTTTATTCACTCCAATGCAAACATGCAACTACGAATATAAATTGTGAAAATTTCAGAGATCTTGGTTTTTTGATCATTTTCGAATGTGTTCTAGAAAATTTTAACAAGATTAACTCATACTTCTTTTTCAGATTTTTGTATTCGCACTGCTGGTAGTTGCAGTATATGGGAGACCACAAGAGATGTCTCCATCAGGGGAAGGTTACAATTGGAGGTGAGTGATTTTAGGAGGAAACTTAATAATTCTCATATATTTGGTGAGTTACATTTCAAAAGTTGTATAATTGAAAATTTTCACAGATGTAATAAAAATTGCATATTCTTCTTATGGACGAACATTTTCTCCAGATAAGCTGGAATGAACCATTAAAAGACATTATGTAGTCTGTTGCATTCGAAGTACCTGCTGGCTTTGGAAGAACAAGTCTGATAATTGTCAAAAATTTATTTTTTTTTTATTTTGCAGAAGTGCTCTTCAGAACTCTAACTACAATCAAGGCTTGACTCGTATCGCTCGTGCCACTGCTGCAACTCCTGCAACTGCAGCCACTGCAGCCACCGCTGCAACTGCTGCTACAGCTGCATCTCGTTAAGATGAAGAATGGACTTCCCAATCTCCAATGCTTTATTTGGTTTTTAATCAATCAGCGTGCTGCTATTGATTATTTCAAAAGTTCTAATTTCCTGATCAAAATATCAGATTATATTGATTGTTCATGCAAATAAAAATGGTTCATTGTTAAAATTGGAATTTCATTTGAAGGTTGAGCTCCATACAGAATAAACATATAATACCTGATGACACTTGATATTTCTGAAAAAGAATATGTTTATTTAACAGATTTTCAAATCGATTCCCTGAAACAAACTGAAAAAAAAGAAATCTTAATATATAAAACTAAGTCAGCCATCTTCTTGGTTACTTCTATAACTCAAGATCGGATGAACTGTTTGTTATAAAAGATTTGTTGTTAGATTCTTCTACGGTGGGGTTTGACATAAAATACATTGAAACTCATAAAAATTTGATGAGATGGAAAAACAATAGGAAATAATTCTCCTTCTTGCGAAATTCGCCAATAGGTGTGTTGCTACATTTTCTAATAATATCAACGCATCTGTATCCATGTGTTATTACACCTATTTTTTTTTTCCGAACACAACAGAAAATTATAGGTATAACGAAATATTCTGAAAAATCCCCATTCTAAAATTAATTGTCGCCATTAGATGGCAATATATCTATTAGATATAAATAGTTATCTATGACGGCATGTAAAAAATTACTCTTTATTTTGAGTTGCCTAAACGTCCGAATCAAGACATTGACATTTTTTATCGAACACACAAAAATACAACTGGTGTTTCCAAATAACTTCATTTAGAGCAGATCTAATTAAAGGACGTGGATTCAATCCAACATTCCAGGTGAGAATATAATATTAACATTAATGATTTCAAATCAATCATTTTGTCTTGCCTTTCTGCTTCTCAGATCCAAGCCCAGATTCACCATCGAATTGGATCATTACAATCACTTGAATATACACATCATACATTCCTCCAAATTTACTTCATGAAGGCAATATGGATGATCAACTTGATCAACGTCAATCAATTAATGCAGATAGGGGAAGAAATTCTTCAAGATCTGCAGCAACTACTTCATGAACATCATGCCTTGGTTCGATTGTTTAAAACTGCTTTGGAACGTACGCCAAGTGATCACAGGGTTGTGATTAAAGCAGATAAACGACCTGTTGAAGCACATGAGGCCAATTCAACGCCCCTGCAATAGAAGGAGTGGCAATTGTGATTGTAAGTGGAAACTTGGAAACGCGTGAAATTGTTCTTACGCGTCGCAATACTGGAGAATTGTAACGAATATATGAAACACACCATTCATAGAATACCCGCTAATATTTTGGAGAGGCAGATTTCGTAATGCCTCAATTGATAAATGAAAAAGCAACTTTAATATTATAATGAACTATTATGGTATAATATGTTGGATAAAAAGTGTTAAAAGACAAAATTATACAACGCTCTCGTCGTGTACTTGTTGCCAGAAAAACTTACGCAAAGACTATTTTTCAATTTTTTTTCCTGGGAGCTTTCTCTAAGATTTCGGAACCTGAACAATATTTCGCATATTTTCCTGCACCAGGTTTTATTTTGTTAAAGCGGAATATTTTCTACAAGGAAAAACCGAGTTAGTTCAAAATCTTGAGCTTCATTGCATGAACACGTTAAAAGTAACTAAGGCTAAGTACATTGTTCTCAAAAAGAATGAATAGGAAAAATTGTGTAGGAGTATTTGAAATTTCATTGCTACACTGTTGCTAGAATAATGTATTGTTGTACCAAATATATTTTGCGAGCATGTGGTGCAAATACTTACGGTTACAGGAACAAAAGTTTGCAGACCATACCGAAGTGGATTTTTTTATGTTCGAAATAACATGTCAGGATTACTAATTCTCTGAACTTATTTTCGTGTAAATGCTGTAATGCCATTCTTGAATGTGTTACGAATTGAGTAGTGAAAACCAGATGTTGCTAAATCCAATGGTTGTTTCACCATAAGTCGATATATTAAAATTTATTTTTTGTTCAAAGTTGCTCAGCGCTTCAAAGTTACCACCTCATTTTACGGGTATTAAATTTGTAAGTGGTATCCGTGATTCCTCACAGAAAGCTCATAGAATAAGAGGGGTGAATGTAGCAAGTAGGGATTTGAAGACACCACTGTCTCTAATTCCGGCCAAATATTTAATATTCATAAAATGCATTATTATGAACAACTTACTGCATTTATAATAACATTCGTGGAATACAACAACTCGACATTTTCAGCGTGATTTCCGATTTATTAATATTTGGTCGAACATAAATGCAATTATGAACGAAGCGATTTTGCAAAAATGTCAGGGGATAGAAAACAATTCTGAATTTTTTCCATAAATACTAGAGTGAAAATAGAAAAACATCATTATCACCTTTGCTTGTTTTAAGTGAACTTCAAACATGAGTGCATTAAGGGCAAGTTATCATCAGTCATCAATTATAGCCTAAGATAAAAGATTCGATGGAATAGAACCTCAGGTTATTAAATTATCAGAGAAAGGTTTTTGCAGAATTCTGTCAGGATCGTATTACAAGAAGATTAAAAAAAAATGTTTCAAAAGGTTTCGTATATCGGAAGATGAACCCAGTACTTTTAAATTAATTGAAAAGTGTTAAAGTAAATTTCAAAACGTTTTCTTTATACAATCCGCCGCCAATATAGAACATTCCTCGGCCAGATTTTCATGTGAATTTATGTGTTATGGGAAATAAATATCAGTGAAATTTTTTTTCAGATTTTTTTATTCATCCTTCTGATAGCTGCCGTATATGGAAGGGCACAAGGTAGTGCCCCCCACCTTCACGTAATTAGGTGAGTCATTCGAATTCTATAGAATTATTTCGTTTAATTCTATATAGGGTGTACCACGAATTTGACCGGTTAAAATATTTTTAAGACGGGCTTGAAATTTTCAAATATAATTCAATATATAAGCTCTGACTTAATGGGATGTATTTCTGTCATTTTCTTCTGAATGTTAGAACCTGTATAAAACATTTTATTTTTGGCTTCAACGAAAATACTATTATATTTTCCCTGATAGAAACTGAAACTTGGACAATTTTAAGAAATTTCAGAGATTTGCTCATTGAAGATTAGGCCAATTTCCAGTTTATTCTCAGAAATTTTGAATTTTCACCAAATTTCCTCAGAAAAATTCGAAAATTTCCCCTGGACTTCTTCTGTTTCCTCTCGATGCACCTATCAAGGGAAATAAAATAAGGCCATTTCGGAAGTGCCACGAATAACATGAAAAAAATTACAGAAAGTCATCTCATTAAATGAAATGAACTTATACAGGGTGTCCCATACCTAGTGAATCAAACGACAGGAGTGATAATACATGATTTAGGATTAATATAGGCTGAAATATACTTAATCACATACCGGCTCTGCAATTGAAAAATATTGTTGGAAAATCGGCAATATTCATATTATTTTGGAAACCATACATTTTCGCTGAACTAATGTTGGTGTCATTCGATAGTATTTGTTCTACTCTATCGTGGTGTGTCATTTCATGCACTAGTTTATGAAATTTGATTAAAAAATTCCGAGCCCGTCTTGAAAATGTTAAAAAAAGTCAAATTCGAGGTACACCCTGGAAACAGTGTACCACAGTGTGAATTTTGTATAAGGGTGTGTGTTGAATTGAAGATTATCAGGTAAGAAGAGAAACGCCTTCATGGATAAGACTTATGATACAATGTATCATAGGTAAGACTTAGATTTTTGGTTAATGGCCTACATTGACTACTAAGAGATTGAATATGTTGGGGCAAATGGTTAAATACTCTAATGCATTGGTACATGGGTGACATTTCGTACTTATGGGTTTTATGTTCAGGTACAAAAAGTGCTCCCTTGCTTCTTGTATTGTAATCATGGTAATAGTTTTTTCATTATCTTTTACATAAATTAAGCATCTATAGATGAAAATCGAAGCCAACGTTAAAATATCATTCTGGATGAAAACTAGTCTCCAGGATGATCGTGGTGGGATGTTGAACATCACACGAATAATCCTTTTCTGGAGTATGAAAACTCTTCCAACATCTGACCTACCCCAGAGCAGGATGTTGTATGTTAAATGACTGTATACTAAACTATAGTAAACACTCAAAATGGAGTGCAAAGGGAGTGAACTTTTGACTCTACTCATGGCATAGTAAGAAGCATTAAGTTTATTGCATACTGCGTCAATATGAGCGTACCATGTTAAACCGTAATCGATGAGGATGCCAAGAAATTTCGTACAGTCCTTTCAAGCAATAGTATCATTTAAATGGCGAATGAAAAGTTTGCCATGTTTACCGTCACGAATGGCAAAATTAATGCTTACAGTTTTCTGAATATTTACTATGACAGCATTCAAACGACACCACTCTATGAAACATTGAACTAATGACTCACAAAACCCCTGCAGCTCCTCGAAAGTACGACTAGTAACCGCTACAGAGGTATCATCAGCAAATAAAGTTATCCTATGCTTATTTATCAAGAAGCTTAGGTTGTGTGGCTGATCAGCCAGCAGAGATTTCAAATTAACAGGTAAATCGTTAATAAATAATAAAAAGAGGAGTGGTCCAAGAACGGAGCCCTGAGGCACTCCCAAATTTATATTATGATCGGTAGAGAACGAGTTCCGAATCTTCACAGACATAGTCCTACCCTCCAGGTAACTACGGAGCCAATCTGAAATTATTCCCCTGAAACCCAGGTTGTAGCACTTGTCAATTATAAAATCAAAAGAGAGACTATCAAATGCCCGGGACAAATCGAAAAATAATCCAGCAACGTATAGCCCATTTTCAAGACACTCGTAAATAAATTCAACGAAGTGAAGAGCTCCGCTTTCTGTAGAGCGACCCGATCTGAAACCATGCTGGGCATTATTCAGAATTCCAAATCTATCTAGGTAGTTCATCATTCGATTAAGTACAATTCTTTCCAATACTTTCGAAAGCGATGGCCTTCTTGAGGACATACGGAAATACGCCCGTACTCATAGACAAATTTATCAAATGTTCAAGATGACAACTGAAGTGAGGAGATATTGTTTTTAAGATTTTGACAGATATGAAATCGGCTCCAGCACACGTGTTATTTTTAAGTGATGTAATAACATCAACTATTTCTTGCTCCTGTACGGGACAGAAATAAAAATTCTTACTCAACATGGAGGAAGTGGTGCACGACTGAGAAATCAAGTTTCCATAATTATTTTTCAGATTAATCTCTGTAACGGACGAAAATTGTTCAGCAAAGGCTTCAATCAAATCCTTAGGATCAATATATGAAACGTTTTTTTTCCGGCCTGTCAAATTGTTAACAAGGTTCCATACGGTTTTGTTTTTGTTGGAAGACTTAGCAATGAGTGCACTGTGGAAATTTAATTTTGTGCTTTCAATCAATGAATCATACGAATGTTTGGCTTTCTTGTACAGGTTGTAGGATGCCTGGGTTTTAATATTTACAAATAACCAATGCAGATTCCTTAATTCATGTCTTGCCGCAGTAATCTCCGGAGTAATCCAATTTTTAGCTTGAGCACCACAGTTGTTAACTTTTATGAGTGGAAAACATACCTCGAAATTAAATAATAAATTATTTAATAAATAATTAGAGATTCAATTCATAATTTAGCTGAGCCTTGTACAGTTCATCTCTCATTTTTATTTATTCCCACATTGCAGGGGTGCTGTCAGATCTGCTACATCTGCCACTGACGCTACAAGAGCTACTTTTGCCGGAAGGGCTGTTACTGGTGCCACTGGTGCTACTGGTGCCACTGGTGCTACTGGTGCCACTGGTGCAACTGGTGCTACTGGTGCTACCGGAGCCACTGGTGCCACTGGTGCAACTGGTGCTACTGGTGCTACTGGTGCTACTGGTGCCACAGGTGCCACTGGTGCCACAGGTGCCACTGGTGCTACTGGTGCCACAGGTGCCACTGGAGCTACTGGTGCCACAGGTGCCACAGGTGCCACTGGTGCCACAGGTGCCACTGGTACTACTGGAGCTACTGGTGCCACTGGTGCTACTGGTGCTCGACGGGCTTTTACTATCATTTGAGTCACTGCTGTCTAACTGGTTTGAAAGAACGGAGCAGACAACCTCCTACTGCTATTGATCATTCAAGAACTGTGCATTTTCTGACAAGATTTCCAAATAAATTGATTTGCCATGAAGAATTATTATTTCATTTCGATATAACATCTGTGATGCCTCCATAGATATTTCCAGTTTCTTTGGCTAACTAGAAATTAAGCTATTGACCAAAAATTAAATCGCCCAAATTTCAATTCAGGCCTGTGACTCGAAAACAAAAGAAAATGAAAGAATGCAGTTGATAGCTTCAGGAGATTGCTCAAAGATTTCCTTATGAGAAACTGTTTTTATAGTTTAAGGGAATTCTTTGCTGATAAGTGTGTTTGAAATTTTTTTCCGGTTTTTGTGACATGTGTTTTTTTTTCTATGTTTATGTATTCTGACAATATCCAATACCTGTTTTTTCAAGGTCTATGGAAATAAAATATATCTATCTATCTATCTATCAGTTTCCCAGATAAAGACGACCGTAATGTGGCATTCATTTTTTTCCATCTCGTTGGGTTGAAAAGTTGTAGTTCATATATCACTAACTTTGCATACCTCGTACCTACCATAACATGAAGAAATAGGTTTTTTCCAGTTCAACAATTCTTGTTTTCGATCGATCAACAAATTTCCAGTCACTCATCAATGATATCCATTATGATTTATTCGTTTTCACTCAGGACTCCGATTTCAGTGGCGGAAATTGTAAAAATCAAAATACACTGCGCAAAAAAATTAACGCACCTTCTGAAAATCTCAATTTTATTAAAAGTTAACTCTACATTGACTTTATAACTTATTTTTTATATTCTCTCGGGAAGGTATTGAACGAAACAACACACATTAAATGGAAGAAAAATTCAGGATTTCACCGAATCTTATGTGAAAGAAGAGAAATGAACAATTTTCAAAATACTGAAATGCTGATAAGTGATTTAATACTTGGTATTTCCACCCTTTGCGTTAATTACAGCTCGGCAACGATGGTTCATACTCAAAATGAGTGATCTTAAAATTTTCTGATCTAATCCTTCCTAGACTTCTCTGATTTGGATTCCTAAGTCATTAAGAGTAGCTGGATGATTTTCTGAACTTCTCACAGCCTTCTATTGAGGTTGTCCAAAACCTGCTCAATCGGATTGAGATCTGGACTTCTTGCTGGTCATTCCATTCGAGAGACTTCAACCTCTTCAAGGTACTCCTGAACGATGCGCGCAAGATGGGGTCTAGCATTATCGTTCATAAAAATGAAATTTTCACTAATTTATGGGGCAAATGGCACTACAAGCTCTTCAAGAATGTTCCTTATATACTTATCAGCATTCATAGCTCCATTATCAACGACCACTAGGTCTGTGCGAGCAGTAACAGATATTCCACCCCATACCCAGTAGTATTCAGGAAATTGCACTGAGCATATCTTTCATGTGGACGTCTGTATACAAGGAAACGTCGATCACAATGGTAGAGGAAGAATCTAGACTCATACGTGAAGAGAACTCTTACCCAATCGGCCTCTTCCCAATGGATATGCTCTCTCGCAAAATCCAAACGCGCCCTTCGATGGGCTGGGGTAAGAGCTGGGCCTCTTGACGCGAAACGAGGCCTTAAATCATATTCTCTGAGGCGATTTCTTATTGTCTGAGTGCTAATTTGCACCCCATGAGTTTGCTCGAGCTGATTTTGAAGGAGGCGAGCGGTTGCAAACCGTTGTCTCAACGAAGAAACTCTCAAGTAACGTTCTTGAATGGCAGTTGTTACCAGTGGTCTATCCTGTCCTGGTCTTCGGACATTCATACTTGTCTCCCTGAATCGCTGCAACATTCTGGACACACTTGTATGGGAAACTCCAAACCTTTCTGCAATTTTTGTGTATGTTCACCCTTCTTCTAGCAAAACTACCGCTTAGGCACATTCCTCTTGGGTCAAATTGCGTGTTTCGCGTTGCATAGCGATCGAGTGTAAAAAATCAAACGAAAGAAAAACTATTGATCAACTGGTTTGAGAATGGAGCCAATACATTCAAAATCTGATAATATCATCTTTTTTTATTCCTGCTGGAAAAAACATCTGTATTAAAGAAAAACGTTGAAAGTGAATAACATATGCATTCATAATTCTGATAAAAATAGTAGAATAAATTCGAGATTTCCATAATGTGCGTTAATTTTTTTGTGCAGTGTAGATTTATGGAGGGGGCTTCCGACTAAAATTTTGTGGGTGTCCCAAATTTTTGCGCTACGACACTGCTCCTACTGCGACTGATTTTGGAACTTTGAATTTTCTGACATCAATGCGAGCTTTCAAAATGAATTGAAGTTATTTTCTCCAACATTTGAAATTCTTTTCTGCAATAATGCCAAAATGTTTTATTTGTATGTTAGTTCGAGATCACTTTTTTTTTATATTTGAATTACCCAGAATGAATATTTAATCATTCTTGGCATGAAGGTTCAATTTGTAGTAGCCAGGTGGACGAGTCGAGATGGAGTCTATAAAAAGTTATCAGTCTGTTTAATTTGTACAATACAATGAACGAAAAAATAGATAAGATACCCCTTATAAATATTATTCCAATATTAATTGTTCAATGATTGGAGTGCTTTGCAATTCTAGAATGGAAAATTTTACAACCTAGAATTTTTGAAATAACAGATCAGTAGATCAGATAATTTCATGTCAACGAATTGCGTCTAATAGAAAGGTCCTCTAAAAAGCATCTACATATTCTGAATGTTGGCTCACTGCTTCTTGGGAACTAGAATAACATTATTTTGAATAAAAATGCTTTTTTATGAATTTTCGAACTATTAAAATTGCTAACGTTCCAATGCATTCATCAGAATAATTTTTCATCAGACGAAACTTTAAATTCTTTCTTCGTAAAATGAAGATTTTCTTAATCTGTCATCTGATATTTGCGAGGATATTTGTTAGCACATTACTAATGACTTAGTTTCTTCTGAAATTCAACGAATCAATGAAAATACTGATCATTTGGACAGATTTTAATGTTCATCGAATAGAATAAAAGTGGACTCTTCACTGTTTTTTTTTTTATTATGAGGTTTCGTCATCAATATAGTACAGGCTGATCAGTTTTCGATGTTTTAGTATTACAGGGTGTCCGGGGAATAACTGTACATACTCTTACCAGAGATAGAGTTGGACTAGGTGATTACTGATTGACTATAAAAAATTTATTTCTGGATTTCCCTAGAAAGCTACAAGGTGATTTTCCAACTTCATGGAAATACTTAGACCATCATAAAATCCAAACTTATTGACAGATATTATTGAAACTTGGGAGGTTATTGGCACATGCTGAGGTCGAGTCAGAAAGATATTAATTATTTCATTATTCCAGGGCCGGACTCATTAATCTTCATTTGAAGTGTTCAGGGTGAAACAAACACTTTGTATTTCGAATTACCAATAATTTATTTGCTTTTCAGAAAGAAGATAAATTATGCTTCAATTTGTGGTATCGCTTAAAGTTGTCACATCAACAATTATTTTTTTATGAATTTTTGAATTTGGATAAGGTTCGAAAAATTGAATTTATTTACCTGAACAGGACTTAGTCATCTTGTGGAGGTCAAAAATAAATAAAAAATTTTCTTAAAAAAGTTATTGAAGGTGAGGAAGACTATAATAATTTGTTGATATACTGGGTGGCCACGCCAGACGCCGATCTCATTGCGATGGAGTAAATGAAGGTATATTTCAAAATAAAAAAATTGGACGTGTATAGGGTATACATAAGCATATTTCAAAATTATTCGTATGTATACCGCGTGTTCGACAACAAAGATATAGACCAAAGTGACACTTCTTTCAATGTAAAAACTTCTAACTGAATTCAGAAATCGAGGAGTATCTCCAGATTTCAACCCGCTAGATGATTTTTATGGGGAAAATTGAATGATATATGGTATATTCTGAAGAAATCCAGTCAAGAGAACAGCTGATGAACAGAATTATCAACTGTTGCGATATTTAAGAAATAATGGCGATATGATTCGTGAGGCTGTATCGAATTTGAATATTCGGCAAGAGAAATGTATACAAGCTAATGGTTTTCATTTCTAACTACTTCAGAAATAACGTTAACTCAGCAATTCAGTCATTCCTATTTTCATTTTTATTAGGTACTCTTTACTGTATTTTAGTTTCTTTCTTTGTTATTGTTTCGTTATGGAATGTGCTTATTAAAGCTCTGAACTCTTTTGAAAACTTTCATTATTCCGGCCCTGGAATAATAAAATAATTGAAATCTTTCTGACTCGACCTTAGCATGTGCCAATAACCTCCCAAGTTTCAATAATATCTGTCAATAAGTTTGGATTTTGTGATGGTCTAAGTATTTCCATGAAGTTGGAAAATCACCCTGTAGCTTTCTAGAGAAATCCAGAAATAAATTTTTCATAGTCAATCAGTAATCACCTAGACCAACTCTATCTCTGGTAAGAGTATGTACAGTTATTCCCCGGACTCCCTGTATATCTCCTAAATTGAGCGAGATTAAGAAAGTAAAATACATGTTATGTTCTAATTTTTCGAGAAACAGAATTTGCTGAATTGCTCTGAGTTGTCTAGTTTTCATGCTACAGAGTGATTTTGAAATTTGGCCAGTTATCATAATGAGTTATACTTCCTTCGTTTTTCCGCTACGCTCTCGATATAAAATTATATTTAGGGCAGTTTTTTCAATACTTTCCACCAGTGTTGTTGAAAGTTTAGTGCCTCTTCCAATTTCAGAGAAGTTGAAAAAATATATTTTTCGAAATTGATATCATAGTGTGCTATGATGTTTTTCAATAGACTTTTCTCAGAAAAAATCGGAAGTATATAGGGTTGGGATAAAGTATGGAACCAAGTAAATATCTTTTAAACGAAAACAACGGTATTTATGAAAATTTGCAGGTAAGTGCAATGGAACAAAACGCATCTGATGTTCATTTTTTTGATAATAATATACTTCCGGTTTAACTGGAAATGCCATCAACTTCTTTAATTTAAATGGGACACCCTATATATTTTTACAGATTTTGAAAGAGCTTGTTATTTTGAATTCATACATACTGAGTCAAGTGTAAAAAAATTTGTAAAATCGAGGAATATAGCACTTTAACCAACCTCCTTTGAGTTTTTTGCATTAGAGCAAAAAACTATTTAGATAAACTAATTGATGTTGTTTGTATGCATAGTAATAAATAAACAAGTATTGTTTTGTACGTATTTTGTTCTTCAAGTGTCAAATTCTAATTGACGGAAATAAATTGATCAATTCAGAATGGTTCAATTAAGTGAAAAAGAGCGTATTGAAATTTTAATGATGATCGGTTATGGTGATCGTGTTAGAACTCATGAAGAAGTGTGTCATATTTTTAATAATTTGCATCCGGAGAGAAATCCTATATCACGCTCAACTAAAACATTACAACGTTTCAATACTACTGAGATGGTAAAAAATTTGCTAAAACCTGGAAGACCGCGGACTGCAATGAACGAAACTTTTAAACAAAATATTGCAATCGATTTAGAAGAATCACCTCAAACTTTCACCACAAATTTGGCACTAAACATGGTATCAGTCGACGTTCTGCAGGAAAGATATTAAAAAGTGAAAAGTATCATCCGTATAAGGTACAGTTGGTTCAAGAATTGTCATACGATGATTTTGACCGACGGCTGGAATTTTGCGAACGGCTAATGGACATCTGTATTTTTTAATTTTGATTCTAGCATAGTTTTTTCCGATGAGGCAACTTTTTGTTTAAATGGAACACTTAATCGCCACAACTCAAGGTATTGGTCAAATGAGAATTCTCATTGGATTCATGAAGCACATACCCAGCATCCTCAGAAGTTAAATGTTTGGCTGGGAATTGTCGAAAATAAGCTTATAGGCAAATTTTTTTTCGACGGAAACTTGAATGGTGACAATTATTTGGATCTACTAAATAACGAAATTATTCCTGCACTTCAACAGAATGGGCAATTACCACAAAATATTTGGTTTCAACAAGATGGAGCACCTCCCCTATATGATAGACGGGTTAGGGATTTTCTGGATGCGAATTTTCCAAATTGATGGATTGGACGTAGAGAATTCATAGAGTGGCCTGCTCGTTTTCGGGATCTGAGCCGGTTAGATTTTTTTCTTTAGGGTTATCTAAAAATCACGTGTTTAAGTTAGACGACCAACAAACTTAGAGGAATTGAAACAAAGAATTATTGATGAATGTGAACTAATACGTGGAGAAGTCTTGGAAAGAGTGACTCAAGAATTTGTTAATAGGATGGCATATTGTCAGCAAGTAAACAGCGAGCATTTTGAACATTTGAAGTGACTTTGTTTCTCATTATTCTAAAATAATGAAATGTACATCTATTGTACTACTAACAGTGAGTTATTCTTCGTTTTTACAAATTTTTTTACACTAAACTTGGTAAGTATGAATTCAAAATAACAAACTCTTTCAAAATCTGTAAAAATATATAGGGTGTCCCATTTAAATTAAAGAAGTTGATGGCATTTCCGGTTAAACCGGAAGTATATTATTATCAAAAAAATTTACATCAGATGCGTTTTGTTCCATTGCACTTACCTGCAAATTTTCATAAATATCGTTCTTTTCGTTTAAAAGATATTTACTTCGCTCCATACTTTATCCCAACCCTGTATAGGTATAATGATATACTTCCGAGCTCAAATATAGAAAATTTCGAGAAAACATTTTCCGATTAGAAGAACCGATCTGAAGGAGGTTTTGATTTCGATTCATATCTTCTTACCTGAGTCATAGAACTTGATGTTACTCAGTTGTAAGCTCTCAATTTGATTAAAAAAACATCAGTTATATTGATATATTGAAAGCCTGCTCACATCATGTTAACCGAAAAGAGATTAATTACCCGGAATTTTCGATATTTATTGAGTTTGGAAGTATATCATGATATTATATTATTGGAATTGTCTAGGAAAAGTCTATTGAAAAACATCAAGACATACTATGGATATCTTTTGAAAAATTTTTATTTTTTAATTTCTCTAAAATTGATAGCCCTGGTTATAAGAACTGAAGAAACTGCTCCGCAGATGTTTTCATTCCGAGAGCGTAGCGGCAATACTGCGGATGTTATAGGCAATTATAAAAATTGGCCAATTTATGTTTCTCGAAAAAATAAACTACGACATGTATATTTTTTTTCTGAAACATCGAAATCTGACCTCCTGTATAGTAAATATGTCCGAAAAATATGTCGTTTTGAAATGAAAATATCTCCTTCTTGAGAAGAACTCATTAATATTTTTTTCTTGTCCAGGCTGAATTTTTGGAAAAATTCTTGTAAAGATAGATTAATCTGCAAATGGACATTCCAGGCCTGCTTAATGAATCACAATAGTTCTCTTGCAGAATATGTACCATAATATGGATAGAAAGGTTTTTCCTTTCCAACAATCCTTGTTTTCGATCTATCAACAAATTTCCAGTTACTCATCCATATTATCCATTATGATTTATTCGTGTAGTTTTCACTCAGAACTCCGATTGCAGTGGCGGAAATAATTACTAAGGTGATTACACATCCTCCCGAACCCGAAAGAAAACAATTCGAAAACAGTGTTGGTTCGAAATTCGAACATGACTATCTAGAACATACACCAATCCTGTGATTTTGAAAGTAACACTTCCGTTCCTTAACAGAAAACTCATGAAATAGGGGAATAAATATCGCATATGCAGGTTTGAAGAGACACCACTGTCGGAAATTCCCAGGAAACATTAGATATTCATAAAATGCATTAGTGTAAACAATTTTCTGCGTTTTGTTATCACATCCGACCAATACAATAACTGCACATTTTGTAAGAGTGTTTTTAGATGTTTTATAATTTGCTCGAACGTAGCAGTAATGATAAACGATCCCGATTTTACAAGGTTGTAGGGGGATAGATAATGATCCACTATTTTTTCAATAAATACTAGAGTGAAAATGGAAAACATCATTATCAGCGTTGTTTGTTTTGAGTGAACTTCAATCATGACTTCTCTAAGAGTGAGTAGCATTAATTATTACCCCCTAGGATCTAACTTTCTTGAAAATTTCATTTTGACTTTGTAAACTTCTTGAAACCACAACAAACGCGTAGTTTTATATTTGATTTCATAGTTGATAGTTCATATTTTTGAGATGTTTGAATGTAAAATTCTCGAAATTCCGGAAAAATATGTTTTCTGAAGAGAAAAAATCGAATATGAAAATGAAACTCTGCTAAGTCATGAATATCTTCAATGTTGTTGAAAAATAGGAATAAGTATGATGATTTGTAAAAAGACTTAAAAAAAGTCAATCTACCCGAAATGCTACATCTGAATTGAAAAAAGACAAGAGCAGAAAAAACTATAAATTCATAATGAATTTAAATGGTTTTGAATTGACTTCCCATTCATAAATTAGTTATGAAAGAAATGTAACAAATTTGAAATAAATAAAAAAATCATCATGGAAAATTAATCACAACAATTTTTCTTCAGATTTTTTTATTAGCCCTACTGGTAGTTGCCGTATGTGGTAGACCACAAGTTTATCATCCCCAAGTATATCACGGATGGAGGTGAGTATTAGAATTCATTAAATAAATTATCACACCGACAATCTGTATGATGAATTAAAAAAAATCCGATATACCATGTAGGCGTTTTAGTCACGAAAATACGAGAAAAATATTCATAGCCAACTTATTCCTTTCTTAAGGGTGAATAGAGTTTACAGCTATTCTGAACATTTTTGATTGCAGGAAATGAATATTTCCTCGAATATTCACTCCAATTTTCAAGCAGTAAAAATTAGACGTTCCTGGAAAACTGGACCTATTTGAAACCTGAATTTTTTTTTTCTGTTTTTTTCGTTTCGAATTATGATAGAGTATTCAGTTCTCAGACAAATCGTCACACTCATCGGAATACTTTTCAAAACATCGAGAAAAAACTAGAGGAAAAAGGGAAATAAAGGTATTCGGTGTAATGTTTGTTATTCCTATTTTGAATATTTTATGCACAAACCGTTTTCACATTTTTGAAGTCAAAGACTGTGGAAATATTGTAACAATTCTAGAATTTCAAAAACTCTTCACAGGCGGTTTCAAATGTTGGGTCAAAAATTAGGATCAAGATTGGCTTTCATTTTACGAATTAGAACCCTATTTATTTATGATTGCGTTGGATTGGATTCTGCGAAGAAAAAGAATGATAGTGTTCTAAAATATTAATGCTCCGAAAATAAATAATTCTTTAGTTATTTATGATTTTCTGATTTTATGTCGTAGGTACGTAAAGTCAAATTCATACTGTCACTAGTGAATCGTTGGAATCAAAGATTATAGAGTTAGAAAGATAGGAAACGCCCTTACATCTGTTGTACTAAAATCCGACTACCATTTTCGGCTAGTTTCTTACTTTCGACACCTAGAAGGTGCTGAAAACATTTTTTAGTACAGGAAACTATTTGAATAGGCGCGAAATTCGAAAAGCAGGGCTCCGATTTTTGATCAGGATGATATTTTCCATCTACACATTGTTTTGAATCAATTGAAATACGCTTCTGGATTCTTTATATTTTCATTTGAAATGATTGAATTAAATCCACTACAATACAATAATTATGACATTGTGAACATTTCAAAAATTTGTTTCCATACTAGTAAATTATTATAACAATTCCAAGAACTTATTCATCAGTGAACCCTCGATAAATCGAACATCGATAAGTCGAACAGTTGTTCTAGACCCGATTCATACATATCTTACCCAGTGTATTTTCACCTCAATTAGTCTACAGGGTCTTTCACGAGGAACCTCACCCATATTTATACGGGAAACTACTGAACGTATTTTCATGAAATTCAGCACTTATAAGTATTTCACGATGCTGATGAAATCTAAAATATTTTCAAGGATTGAGCACCTCCGGTTTTTCCGGAAACGACGTCAACTTCCGTTTTTCAAATTAGAACACCATTTTTTATTGCAGAAATAGATTCCTTAAAAAATTTCTAGTTATTTTGATGTAACATTTTTCAGTTTTGGTTGGAAAATTCTCTCTGAGCGGGAAATTCGAAAAAAAAAATAGAAAATAGAGCTCCGCTGAAACAAGAATAACTTCGAGGTTTTTGGATGGAAAATTTTCATTTTTGGGATTTTTCAAGATGTAAGATTGATGTATCCACTTTAAAAATCGAAATCGCGATTCATGATACAGGGTGTGAAAAAATCGCTTTCAAAGTTAGGGATGACAAAATCGTGAAAAATCAATTTTTTCAAATTAGAACCTCATTTTTTTATGGCAGATAATGAATCAACGTTAAAAAATAATGTGAGTGTATGAATCACACCCTTGCCCTAAAGTGGATATTTTCTGAGTTATTCACAAGAAACTGTTTTTCGTCTTGAATTTTCAGCTATTTCTTTCTATTTTTCGACCTCTAAGGACATGTCCCAGTGCTCAGACGCTCTCATTGATGATGATTTCGTGTTTACCCGAGTTTTTCTCTCAATGAAGTGAAAAGTCTCACTGGAATAACCCAAATGTTTGGTGAGCCAAACAATAGATAAATCGAACAGTTGTTTTGGTCCCTAGGAGTTCGACTTAACGTGAATCCACTGTATATTAATTACAGAATGTTTGAAAAACAATAAGAGAAAAATATCAGAGGTGTACAGCAAGACCTGTAGGTCAGCCCAGCAAAAATTCTTTATGCGATATCCAGAGCAATTTATTTTGCCCCTATATCCATTTGGCAGCACTGAAAATAAACAGCAATGAACAAGACAGTTACATGATATGAGTTTCAAAACTCACATTTCCATTCTTTTTGGTAATGAAAAGAATGTATATTTAAGATTGTTCTTTCTATGATTGCTGCAATTAATCACCATTGTTGGCCAGTTTTCAACACAAAATTTATAACAGAAAAACACACAAAGATTATAGAGTGAGCTACTCTTGTAGATTCCGAGTTATTTCAGTGAAAAATACGCGAGAAAATACAATCATCATTCAGCAAAAATATCCATTCAAGAATTTCTTTTAAAATTGACAATAGCCTACAAGTAATATCTATATAATCTTTGGACCCTGAATCAATATTTTAACCATAACCCGTTTACTTTCGAAACTACAGATGTCGCTAACATCACTGTAGTCGCTTCGTTTTCCATCATTATACTGAATAATCTTTGAGTGATTTTATGAATTTGACTCTACGTGTGATATAAAATCAGAAAATCCTAAATATATCAAGAATGATTCATTTTAGGAGCATTAATTTGTTAGAGCACTATCATTATTTTTTTCGCAGAATCCAACGCAATCATAAGAATATAGAGTTCTAATTCAAAAACCAAAAGTTATGGGCCGATCTTGAGCCCAATTTTCGACCCAACATTTTAAACGAATTGTGGCGAATTTTTCAAAATTCTAGAAATTCACAATATTTCCAAACTCTTCCACTTCAAAAGTGCGAAAACGGTTTGTGATTGAGATATTTAGAAAATAAATAACAAACATAATTCCCAATACTCTCATCTCCCCATTTTCTACAATTTTTTCTTGATATTTTGGAAAATGTTTCGACAAATGCAATGATTTCAATACCAATGTATTCAGAATTAAATACTCTATCAAAAATTAAATGAAACAATTAAGAAACTTCCTATTTTATCATTCCCTGTATAAGTTATTTGAGATAAACTGAGAATTCAGGATGATTCATGAATTGAATCGAGATATTTAAAAAATCAGTGGAAGAAATGAAACTCATTGGTTCTAACTTTCGAAGACATCACCTTGTTTAAATGAAATTCTCATGAGATTGTTCCACAATTAGTTTGATCATGACTGAAAAAAAATTGAATATCTTTTCGTTTTAGTAGTGGCGAGAATACACTGTATAATTGCACTCATACACTGAGAAATGATCCCTTGATACGTATAATGCATGAATAATATTTATTTGCAAAAATAATGGGTTTACTTGAATTCAGATGATAAATATTCTCTTCTCAAAAATGAGTCCAATCTTGGAAAAAAATTCTTACTCTATACAATGATACGTTTTCATTCAATTATTGCGACGAATGGCTTGAGAAGTAACAAAACTTCATGACCCTGCCCAGCACTTTGTGACCACGCCTCCCTCATTTTTGGAATAATCAGGCTTCAATTTCAAATCAAATCAAAAGCTTTTTCGCCCTTCTTTCTTTTTATGTGATTCAATAATCGTCCATAATATTCATCCTATTCTGTAATTCCGGTTTTTCTGTTGTTGCAGGAATTCTCCCCTTCATTTGAACTCTAGACAAAGAGAGACTCCTGCTACTCCTGCAACTCCTGCTACACCAGCAACTCCTGCTACACCTGCTACACCAGCAACTCCTGCAACACCAGCGACTCCTGCTACTCCTGCAACTCCTGCTACTCCTGCTACACCAGCAACTCCTGCTACTCCTGCCACACCAGCAACTCCGGCTACACCAGCAACTCCTGCTACTCCTGCTACACCAGCAACTCCTGCTACACCAGCAACTCCTGCTACTCCCGCTACACCAGCAACACCAGCAACTCCTGCTACACCAGCAACACCAGCAACTCCTGCTGCTCTATCATTTGGAAGTCGTAGACGGTTCAGTTAGGGATTCTACCTCACTCCTCTCATATCTAATCGATTTTATCTTCATTATAATTTTTACTATAATGAGACTGGATGTTAAACCTTTGCAATCAAAACAAAAACCGAAAATATTGTGCTATCATGCTATTTATTGACTAATTCAAACACTGCCTTTCTAGCCATCATATCTGTTACTATTGTCATCAATACTTACCTGCTCTCAAAAGGGGGAAAATGTTTTTTTTGTGTATTCGAACACTCGAGAAGCTGACTTTCGAAATAAAAAATTACCCATCTAGAAAGTTTTTCGCAAATCATATTATGTTTCATACAATTATTTACTTTGTTGGTAAACTCTTTTCAATTAATTTGATGAATTTTTTTTTGTTTTTAATTCATTGCAGCGGCATCGACTGATGAGGTCATTAGCCGCAAATTTGATGAATTTTGCGATATTTCAGTCTGTGATTAAAGAATATATAAATCTTTGAAAAGTTTGTTTCATTGTTATATTCTAGAAATTAAACATTATTCAAAAATTTTCAGAAGCTGTGAACAGTAGAGTTCACAATTTATACAGCAATGTTTTTATGTATTTGGGCTAGTAGGTAGTTATTTTGTATATTATATCTCCAGAAGGGTTTATTCGTGAATCCATGTTTATATGAGATTTTTAACCTTTACTGAGGTCTTCAATGAGCTCTCATATTATTAAAACTTTGTTGTCCAACACCCTCTACATTGCTCTAAATTTTTTTCACGAATTTCTCCAATATGAGAAAAAGATATGTTCACTCACTGATCTAACACATTATTTCGCCAATTCCTTCATAAGTGCAACAGTTTCAGGTGAGAATATTTATAGCACAAAGTCGATTCACTCGAAAAATTGAAAGGATGAAGTTCAGTAGATTGTTTTCCTTCCTCGATTATCAACAACAGCGGAACAACACCTTTGCATACTTTAGATCGGGGTCTTTTACCAAGAATTTTTTGAAGAATGTGGACGAAATGTTAAGATTAGAAAGATCTCGTAATGTCATGGTATGGAACCTTGTATAGGAATTTGTATGACCATTTGTATGACCTACAAAATGAGGGGATACAGTTCATCCCATATTTTATTTTTTTTTTCGATTGTAGGGATGGTCTACAAAATTCTAACTCCAGACAAGGATTGACAAGAGCAACTGCTGCCACTGCTGCTACTGCTGCCACTGCTGCCACTGCTGCAACTGCTGCAACTGCTGCCACTGCTGCAACTCCTGCTACTGCTGCCACTGCTGCTACTGCTGCTACTGCTGCCACTGCAGCTACTGCTGCCCATGGTTAGAGTTTTGGAATAAATTACTTGAAGATATCCACCTGCAACATCATATGTTTCCACTTCATCAAATGATATTCCACGACTGATTTTCAGAAGTTTGAATTATTTGATTTTGCAATGCGAATTTTCAAAATATATTATTTCATTAAGAACAATTGTTTCATTGTACAGGTTGGTCAGATTTCGATGTTCTAGTTCTACATCTCCTAAATTAGGCGAGATAGAAAAATAGTAGGATACATTTTATGATTTTTTTTTCAAGAAATATTTCTTACACATTGAAAAATTTATTTCTTATTGTTGCTTTCCATAATACAAGGTGATTTTGGAATTCGGGCAATTATTATAATTAGCTATAAATTCCACAGTATTACGCTTGTAACGGTTCAATTTACCGGGTTCAAATCTCGGGAGTTTCCGGATCGTCTCGGATCGAGAACGCGACATCAAATAGTACACGATCGCGAGTCATTCGAGATCGTGTCACCTCAGACGCGAGACTCTGGTATTCCGCTATTCTGACGCTGCACCGGAAAGGGCAATAATATATTCTCCTATTCTGGATTGAAACAGTCTGACTTAGGCAATAGTTATGATTCCCTTTTTTGGAGGGAGCTAAGTCTCCGGTATCTTTTAGAGAAAGTTAAGCCTCCGGCACCTGTTTGAAGAGAGCTAGGCCTCCGAGACCTCTTTGGAAGGATCTAGACATCTGAAACCTCTCTGGAGGGACCTAAGTCTTCAAATCCTTCAGTACCTGCATCTTGGAGGAAGTTGAAGCCTCAACGCTCTTATTTGGAAGAGTACAACCTCCACCTCTTACTGCAACGTCTTCCAGGAGATCCAGGAGTTCGAACGTTGGGAGAAAATCGAGAGATAGTCACTTTCCTTACCCAGCATTGTTATAATCAGACAAGTTAACAAAGAACGAAAACGCTTGTGAATTGTGTTTCTGACGAATTGTTCATTATTGTACATATTCTTGTCCTCGTATAAAATTGTTTTAATCTGTGATGTTAGACATTGTGAATAGCTATTGTCATCAGAGAGGAATAAATCTCGACTGTTCAAGTTTTGATTATCATTAGCCTGAGTAAAACCATATTATCCTTTTACCTCATATAAATGTAAGATGGTCTCATGCCCTAACTAGCTGGAGCATCTATCGTTAAAATATTACATGACGTAATTTATATCTCTATCTTAACTTTACACAATTGGCACCCCTAGAGTGGGACTGTAAATTAACGTAAATTATCTATCTCTTTAACCTAACACGCTCTCGAAATAAAAACATCTTAAAGGCAGTTTTCTCAGTACTTTTTGCCAGTGCTATCGAAATTTTAGAGCCACTTCAAATTATAATATAACTTTTTTCAAACAGTGCTATGATGTTTTTCAATAGAATTTTCTTACGAATTTTCAAAAATATATATAACATAATATGCTCCCGAGCTTAAATATCAAGAATTCCGAGAAAAACACTTTTTGGTCAACATAATTAATGCAGGCTTTCATTAATTTCCGTGAAAACTGTGATTGAAGACTGAAAATCTCTGTTTTCGAATGGATATTATTCATAGTGAACAGGAAACAGTTCCAGGAAACACTTCCTAAGTCTATATAATAATATAAATAAATATAACTGATGTTTTTTAAATCAATTTCTGCTTACAATTGTAGATCATCAAGTTCTATGACTTTCTTAGGTGAAGAGATATGAATCAAAATCGAAACGTTTTTCGATCTTGATGATCGAAAAATGTTTTTTTCGAATTTCTGATTTTAAGGTCGAGAGTATATCATAATATAAATATTTGAAATTCTCTCAAAAGAGTTTCTTGAAAAACATCATAGCGCACTATGCTTTCTATTTCGATAGAACTGGTGGAAAGTACTGGAAAAATGCCCCAAAGACGTTTTTATTTCGAGAGCATAGCAGCTATACTGCGGAAGTTAAAGCTAATTATAATATTCATCCAAAATCACCATGTATCATGGAAACTAGACACCTAAAAGAAATTTAGATTTCCAGCAATTCATGTTTCTCGAAAAAAGAGAACATGAAATGTACAGGTTGTGCAAAATTGGTGATTCTTAAACTACAACTTTTTAACCGTGATAGATGGAGGAAAATTAATGATGATGATGTTACGTTAATCTTTTTTTGAATGAATCAACTGAAATCCTCTATGTTTTTTTGTTTTCGGGTTATAGGCCAAAAGTGAAATGTGGGCGATTTCAACTTGGCTTGGAGAGAATCGCCATTGTTTGAGCCATTGTTGAAATGAAAACATTATGAAGGCATTTTTCTCATAGCAATCCAGTAGCGTACCTTGTTTTTCCCAAGAGGTTTCCTTGCTCAGCTATAACATATGAACTTGTATTTCTTCTTATGGAAACAATAGTTTGAAATGGCTTCGAAAGAAAAGCAATTTTTTTCCAGTTCAAGCAATGTATCATACATCATACATCGGCTTCAGATTCTTTCACATATCATTCAAAATATATCTGGCCTCTGAGGAGATTTAGTACTGAAAAATCGAAATCTGACCACCCTGTACATATGTATTGGACACCCCTATATGAGCTTTGTCCTTTTTGTACTAAAAAGTGACTTCGTTCATACGAGGTTGTAGAGAGGTTGAAAGAGTTACCGAGAGAGCGGCTTCACGGTAACCTAACAACCAAATTAGGCTCTCCCCACCTCGGAGAGAGTGTGGGTAAAGCCTTCTGCGAAAGAGTGAGACTTAGTGTTATTTTTCTCGTAGAGAGTTTTCAGTTTCTATGGATAATTGAAACCAGTGAAGTAACTCACATAAAAATTTATACACCAAAAAAAACAAAAAGATAATAAAATATCGAAATATAAGTTCACTATTCACTGGGATATCTAATTACTCAAAATCTAAAATAACATAACATTAAAAAAATAGGATGCGAGGTTATAAGAGGTGAGAGATGGCAAGACTTTTGGACTCAAACTATCCTCATCAATAAAAATTGAAAAGTTTTGACCTTTTATTTTCCCTCGTAGAAATTTGATCCAAGTTTTCTGAAATAGCCACTCCAGAAACGATTCATTCCTGTTTCGCAACAACCACCGTAATTTCCAATCGCGCTTCCCGACTCGAAAAACCTAACTGAATAACACGAAAAAATCCGCGTTTTCTAAAACCTACTACTTCGATTTTTTCACTCCTGGAAACTACCTAATATTTCGTCAACCACGAAAATAAACCTTTACCCTTTTTCCCTAAACGGACTTTAACCGTTACACGTTTCGCCCTTCGAAACTACCCAATATTTCTCAATTACCAAACGTTTCTGTATCTGTACAAAAAAACACGGTTCCAATTTGAGGGGAAGGTTAAAGAAGTTACCTTCGACGTAAAAAACAATGATTTCTCCCACGGTGCTCGTCTCTGGGCCCATAACGAGTCCAGATACCAGAAGCAAGGAATCGCTCTCGTTGAACTCGCCATAATGGGCGCATCTCCAGTTAAAAACAGTCATGTCGACAGTATCCTTGAGTTTGGCTGGATAAGATGAACTCCATATCTGAAATTTCGATGAAAATAACATAAATCATGGTCGAGGGTTGATATTTTTTGAGGTATATACCATTTCAAAGAAAAAAAAAATTGAAATCGGTTAGCGTGATATTATGTTATTCATATATTGGTCTCGTACATACTAAATTCAAATTTGAAACCCATATGGTTTTCTTATGAATGCAATTGTCAAAACTGAAACCAATCGAAATGCGAATAAATACAGTTATCTAAGGATGTGCAATCTGGAGAACCTCAAGAAACCGTCGTCCCCAGGTCTACTGAATGGTCCCTTAGGAAACCAATTTGCTTTCCACCTCTGGTGAGTGGTCTCCAACCTTAACTTTTTGGAAAGTACCAATCAGGTTTGTTGAAGTCAACATTTTTTCTCCTTTCTCTAAATTAGGCTTGCCCGACCATTGAACAAATACTCAATTTTGGATATCATCAAAAATTTTCCATCTCACGATGCCAAAGTGAAGCTCTGTTACTACGACCATTTATGATAACCGATAAAAAGGTTTGGAAAATATTTCATTTCACACAGTCCGAAAGGAAATTATTCATTTATCTAAAGACGTCTATTTATTATTATTATTATTATGATGAACAGGGGTCGTTGTGGCTTCGTTCAGCCTTCCGACGTCTAAGTCTTCGAGGATCGGATATCAGTTCTCTGATAATCCCCTTCGCAACATTGTATTCACGTTCAACTATGTGAATAGAAAAATCAATAATCCCATGGTTTACCACACATACGTATATGATATACAGGGTCTTTCACGAGGAACCTCACCCATATTTATACGGGAAACTACTGAACGTATTTTCATGAAATTCAGCACTTATAAGTATTTCACGATGCTGATGAAATCTAAAATATTTTCAAGGCATGAGCACCTCCGGTTTTTCCGGAAATGACGTCAACTTCCGTTTTTCAAATTAGAACACCATTTTTTTATTGCAGAAATAGATTCCTTAGAAAATTTCAAGTTATTTTGATGTAACATTTTTCAGTTTTGGTTGGAAAATTCTCTCTGAGCGGGAAAATTCGAAAAAAAAATCGAAAATAGAGCTCCGCTGAAACAAGAATAACTTCGAGGTTTTTGGATGAAATATTTTCATTTTTGGGATTTTTCAAGATGTAAGATTGATGTATCCACTTTAAAAATCGAAATCGCAATTCATGATACAGGGGTGAAAAAATCGCTTTCAAAGTTAGGGATGACAAAATCGTGAAAAATCAATTTTTTCAAATTAGAACCCCATTTTTTTATGGCAGATATTGAATCTACGTTAAAAAATAATGTGAGTGTATGCATCACACCCTTGCCCTTAAGTGGATATTTTCTGAGTTATTCACAAAAAACTGTTTTTCGTCTTGAATTTTCAGCTATTTCTTTTCCCTTCACGCCAAAAAGATGAAATTTTCAGGAACTGTTACTTAAACCATGTTTTAGATTTTACTACCCTAATTTGCAAGAGAAAAAAGTTACCGGTTGTTCCTAAATAGATGGCGAATTTTGATTCGAATTTGTATCCGAAACCTCATCATTTCAACTAATCGGCCATCGGTTTTCTCTCCAGTGATAAATAAATAATTCCTTATGAACCATATGCAAAAACTTACCATGTTTTACATTCTTTTTTTTTAATGATAGATATCATTAAATACATCTGCCAAATTCCTCTTTATTCAGTAGCATTTTGTGTTTACTATTAATTTGGTGATAATTCGTATTAAGTTATAAAATCGATCACTATGCCTAATTTTACCAATGAAGACTATTTAAATCTCATTCTACTTCATGGAGAATGTAATAAAGTTGTAGATAGAACGATTCGACTGTTCATTGAGAGGTTTCCTGACCGACCCAGACCAACGAGAGATACCATTAACAGAACCATGACAAACTTGAGAAATGTCGGATCTTTCGTTAAGAAAACTATACACAGAGAAAAAAGTGTAGTGGAAGATGAGAACAACGAAATTACAGTTCTTGCATATTTTCGTGTGAATCCTCAAAATTCTATCAAAGATGCCGAGATTGATCTGGGATTATCTCAATCGAGTGTTTGGAGAATATTAAAAAAACATAAAATGCACCCATATAAATTCAATAGGGTACAGCATTTGAAGGAAACTGATTTCGTCAGGAGAACAGAGTTTTGCGAAGCTATGATGATTCGATTTCAAGAGAATGAAAACTTTTTGGACTGCATAATTTGGACAGATGAATCTAAATTCACAAAGAATGGTTCTTTCAATAGGCATAACAGTCATTATTGGGATGAAGAGAACAACCACCACTTCAGACAATGGAACTTTCAAGAGACCTGGAGTTTCAATGTTTTTTGCGCCATCAAAAATAATGCAATTCTCGATGTTCACATTTATGATGGGACTTTAACTGGTAAGATAGAACACTACACATGTTTGCATAATTTAAAGAATGTTCTCCCTTAGGAGATAGATATTCTGACATATTGACTCAAATAATTGAGCCGCTAGTACAGAACCATAATGACTTATGGTATCAACAAGATGGCGCGCCTCCACACAATTCACTCAATGTGTCAAATATCCTCTACAGGCTATTTGAAGATCGATGGTTGGCGAACAATGGTCCACATCTTTGGCCACCACGTTCTCCCGATTTAACTCCTTTAGATTATTATGTTTGGGGTAGGATAAAAAATATTGTCTACTCAACTCCCCTGACTGATAAAGAGGACTGCATAGAACGAGTCAGAAATGCGTTCAGGTTTGTTTAGATTTTTAGATTCATAGTTTTGAAACTCAATTTGGTTTTTAAACACTTTTGCAGATCTCTTCCTCCCGATGAAATAAGAAGAGCAACGCACGAAGCATTCCTGAGACGTATAAATAAATGTCTAGAAATTAACGGTCAAAACTTTGAGCATCTTCTCTAGTTATAACTGCGAGAGTTTGCCATGGTTCTCCTAATAGTAACTTGAAGTCGGTTTCAAGAAAGGGTGAAAAATCTACAGCATGGTTCAAATAACAGTTCCTGAAAATTTCATCTTTTTGGAGTGAAGGGAAAAGAAATAGCTGAAAATTCAAGACGAAAAACAGTTTTTTGTGAATAACTCAGAAAATATCCATTTTAGGGCAAGGGTGTGATGCATACACTCACATTATTTTTTAACGTAGATTCAATATCTGCCATAAAAAAATGGGGTTCTAATTTGAAAAAATTGATTTTTCACGATTTTGTCATCCCTAACTTTGAAAGCGATTTTTTCACCCCCTGTATCATAAATCGCGATTTCGATTCTTAAAGTGGATACATCAATCTTACATCTTGAAAAATCCCAAAAATGAAAATTTTCCAACCAAAAACCTCGAAGTTATTCTTGTTTCAGCGGAGCTCTATTTTCGATTTTTTTTTCGAATTTTTCCGCTCAGAGAGAATTTTCCAACCAAAATTGAAAAATGTTACATCAAAATAACTTGAAATTTTCTAAGGAATCTATTTCTGCAATAAAAAAATGGTGTTCTAATTTGAAAAACGGAAGTTGACGTCATTTCCGGAAAAACCGGAGGTGCTCATGCCTTGAAAATATTTTAGATTTCATCAGCATCGTGAAATACTTATAAGTGCTGAATTTCATGAAAATACGTTCAGTAGTTTCCCGTATAAATATGGGTGAGGTTCCTCGTGAAAGACCCTGTATATGTTCATGGAGATTCAATTCAATCTCCAGAAAATTGTAACCAGGAGTCAGATCTATACCGGAGTTGCCACCATTAGTTATTGTAATTGGGAGGGGAGTCATGTTAAACATTTTTTGCTTCAGATTATAGTCCTTGAGTTTGAAGTTGATAGTGTAATTTTTGTTAACATAATTTATCGATCGTTCTAAGGGAACTGTAAGGCACAAGAAGTCTTTCAGTTTGAATATTTAATTTAGTAAAGTAGGTTATTTTTCGTTAATTGAGTTAGGTAGTTATTACCCTACAGTTTGCAGTTGATACTCTATTTTTTGTTAAAATGTCAGTACGAGAAAACTAATAAATTAAGGAATTTCGACAAAATGTCATTTTACCAAAAAATGACACTAGCAACTTCAAACTCTAAGAGGAGAGAACTTCAAAATGAGGTATCACTTAACCCCCATCCCATTACAAAAACTAGGGGGTGACACCCACCCCCGCTCAGGGGGTAAAGCTAGAGGCAAGCGAATGTGTCCAAAATGTGCCTCTCTTAAAAAGTAAATCGACTTGTTTAGTGTTCCAGCATTTGTTGTTTTTTAAATCCCAGTGCGAGTTATGAATTCGTTTCATACACAGTATAATTCAGTTTCAGGTTGTTGAGAAGCTTTGAAAATATCAAAAAAAGGTGTTTCTCTTGAAAAACAGAAGACAGACTGCGCAATACACCCAGTTCATTATTCAAGCTTGAAGAGAACCATTTCGTTTGAACTCTGACATGTCATTCCTTATTAAGTTGGTTCCTAACTTCATGTATAAAAGGGTAGGTATGAAGATTAAATCTGCATATCGAAAATGAAAGAATAATTCTTATGACAAATTAATTCATTTGAAAATATCGCATTGCTGCTCCATAAAATTCACAGTTCTGAAATGATCATTTACGATAAGAGGTTGCTTGATCCCCACTTTCTAAGCTGCGGCAGTGGCAGCGGTAGCAGCAGTGGCGGCAGTGGCAACAGTGGCGGACCTTGCTGATCTACCGGCTATAGTTGCCGCTGTAGCCGCAGTTGCAGAAGTGGCAGCAGTGGCAGAAGTGGCAGCAGTGGCAGCACTCCTGAAATATGAGGAAAATTTAAATGAGAGATGAACTCAAATACACTCACCTAGTTCAGAAATTGAATTTTCAATTATTTATTCAATTATTCACCTTACAAATGATAATACTGCAAATATACTGATACACAAAAGAAAATGATATTGTGATCAATCGTATCTAAAATTATGTAATCTTCGAGAAAATCGCTGTGAAATCATTTAAAATTCTTTAAGAACTTGAATCGATTCAATAAAAATCAGTATGAGACATTTCGTCAATCTGGTCTCCTTTTTACTGAAGTTTGGTTCTTTGCATATGCTTCATGAATGTTCTTATTTTGAAATGGAGTCAGTTTATCAACGGCTTCGAGTTGAAACGAGTTTTCTGAATATACCAAGACGAAAATTAACAAAAACTGAGGCTAATAGGGCTATCGGAATGCTACAGGGTGACCTAGCTCAGATTGTTGTAGCGGAAAGGCTCCAAGTCAGTCAAAGTGTAATATCTCGACTTTGGAATAGGTTCAAGGATACAGGTTCCGTGTTGGAAAGACCCAGGCTTGGTGGGCGACGAAAAACAACACGTGCTCAGGATCGTTTCATCACCGTTTCGGCGAGAAGAAAGCCTACATCTTCGTGTAGAATGCTACGGAATATTCTTCAAAATGCAGATGGGGTCCAAGTTTCCATCGGAACCATCAAGCGACGTTTGAGGGAGGTGAATCTAAGTTCCAGACGGCCATTAGGAGGAGTTCCAATCAACACGTGACCATAAGCGTCAAAGACTGGAATGGGCAAGGCAACATATCAATTGGAACGATCAATGGCGTAGTGTTCTTTTCACTGATGAATTCAGATATGGACGATTTTCAGATTCTCGAAGAATGAGTGCAATTGTTCATACCCTGTAATCGTCGTTATGTCTAAGAAGTCCATCCATTCCGAGGGGGAAGTGTTATGGTATGGGCTGGGATATGTTTCAACAGGCGCACAGATCTACACATTGGTCCTGGGAATATGACCTCCTTACAATATAGGGAGCATGTCATTGACAATGTTTTGCCAAATTTTGACTCTGCTATTGGTGAAACTTTTCAATTTCTAGACTATAAGGCTAGTTATAGTCTAGAACTACTGTGGTAGTATTGACCCATTTTTTATAAGTTTGTTCTCATTTAGAAGAAGGATCGAAAGAATTTTTTTGAATGATAACTTTTGTTAGTTAAGTTAGTTTGAATATGATCGCATATCTTGAAGTTGATAGTGTATGTTAGTCAATACTATAAGCCACTATCTGTGCATGATTTGATATTCTTCAGACTGTAATTTCTTGTTATGTAATTTGTGAATATTGTTTTGGGATTTTTTTCCTGTTGATGTCCCTTATTTTGAATAAATAAATAAATAAATAGACCGCGCCGTGCAGCCGTAGTTGAGAATGTGAGCGAGGAGCTTGGTATTCCACATTTACCAATACCTCTGCACTTACCATGTTTGAATTGCATAGAACATGCATGGGATATGCTCCAAAGAGGATTAGATAATTATCGACCTACCCCAGAATCCTCAAATAATCTGAAAGAGCTCCTGCCCCGTTTATGGAACTAAATTCCTCAAGAAATATTCAACAAAATCGTGCGTAGTATACACAGAAGATGTCAAGCTGTTATTGATGCTCGTGAAGGCCATACATTATAGTCATAGTCTTAAAATGCATGAATTCTCTGTGAATTGAATTTCATTATCATACTCGATTTTTCTTAACCACCCTGTATACGCTGCAAAACTACAGGCCAAAATTAATTTTATTTCCTGCAACTTGAAATCATATAATATTAATTTTTATCACAAAATCTTATTTAAACTATATTTTTCGCAATTCAAGTCAATATCCCTAACTCATGTGGAGCAGTTTATTAGGTTTATCACTTTGATCCAGCGTTTTCAATAGCTGCATGAAGCGGTAAGTGGTAGTTGAAATAGATAGATCTTAGATGTCACACAATAAGCTTGGGTATGTGTTAACATAACGTCATCGAAATAAAAGTCGATTTTTGTCTACATCATGAAGTTTTTCTTGATTAAACATGTCCGTTTACAAGCCTGATTCTCGACATAATTAAATTTTTTCATAAATTCATAATTTATTCACACTTTATCCTGTACAAAGCAACAAACGCTACAATAGTATACAGGGTGGCCATTTGAAAACGAAACAGACGAGATTACAGACGAAATAAATTTTTTCGATAGAAATGCTCGGACAAGTCGATTTCTGTTTCGAGGGGAACAACTCAAGATGTAGGTTACGGACGCATAGCGCTTCAACCCTTGCTACTACAACCCTCACCCCCAATTTTTGAATAGGGAAGATGGGGTGAGTGATACCTCATTTGAAAGGTATTTTTATACTGATTTCAGCACAGTAATTGTTTTTTCATTTTATGCATTAGTTCTCGAAATATTCTTGACTAAGCATTCGAAAATGAAGTGGTGTTTTCATGGCACTCGTAGTGTTTTTTTGTGAAAAACCTTTCAAATGAGGTATCACTCACCCCATCTTCCCTATTCAAAAATTGGGGGTGAGGGTTGTAGTAGCAAGGGTTGAAGCGCTATGCGTCCGTAACCTACATCTTGAGTTGTTCCCCTCGAAACAGAAATCGACCTGTCCGAGCATTTCTATCGAAAAAATTTATTTCGTCTGTAATCCCGTCTGTTTCGTTTTCAAATGGCCACCCTGTATGTCATCAATTTATCAAGAGCAAAGACGCACCTAAGCAATGCTTGTTTTGGGGTCACATGTGGCGAGGAAAGAGCACTGTTAGCGAAATTCAGAAAAGAAAACGAGAAAAAACTCTGAGGAGTCATCCTTTGCTAGAAAATACTAACAGTACCTATTCATGTTGTCGAGAAGAAAATTTTCAGCGGGGGGTTTCAATTTTCTGCTTCAGTATGAAGAAATCTGTGGCTGTGGCTGATCCAATGCTCTCAAATACCTATGGTGAGGCCGATATTAGTGAAAGAATGTGCTGAAAGTGATTTCAAGGATCAACAACGGCGATTTTTACGTCGAATACCAGCATGGCGGTGGAAGAGGAAGGTTTCCGAAGATGCAGAATTGGAGACATTACGTAATCAAGACAATCACAGGCGATCGTTATAGAACGTAATGAACACTTTTGAGCTGAGCATTGAAAGACTAAAGACAAAAATACAACGAGAGACATGATAAAGTGATTTTACAGCTTGACAATGATCGACTACTTGTTGCGAAAGTGGTAAAAACATGCTTGGAAACTTTGAGATCGAAAGTCCTACCCCGCCCACCTTATTCTCCAGACGTTGCTTCCTTGGACTATCACTATACGCAATTTGATCGATTCGTGGATCGATTCATGAGATGATCAGTTTTTTCAACGCAGGATTTGTATGCTGCCCGAAAGATGGTAGAAAGTAGTTGCGAGCGAGGGAAAATACTGTAAATCATAAATTTTTAACCAATGTCTTACAATAAAGCGTCGAATTTCGGGAAAAAACGGCCGAAGCAAAGTTGTACAGCTGTTAACACAACATAGTCGGCATTCAATGCAACACATATGAAGAATATACATAATTTCAAATTCGCGTTCTTCATAACTGACTTCGGTTATTTTCGCTATTTTGAAAGATATCAACAGCCGGATTTTCGGTGAAATTGTTGAAATTGAGGAGTTGGATTTGGAACCTCTCTATATAAATTCAACGATATGATTCCAAAGAATTAGAATGACTCACCTCAAAACGTGAATTCCTGGAGAATCATCATTTTGTGGCCTCCCATAAACGGTAGCTATAAGAAGGGTGAATAGAAAAATCTGAAAAAAAATTCGTTGATTTTGTAGATAATCGGTCGAAGTGATGTTCTATATCGGCAGAGCATTTTGAGAAGATTTTTGAAATTTACACTTTTCACTGCAGTTAATGGTGGATTTTTTCCGATATACCTAACATTCTGAAACAATTTTTTTTATCTCCTTGCGATATGCTTTCCTGGCAGGATTCTGTTTTAACCTTCCTGTCGTTATTTTACCGTAAAATGAATTGAAGTACTTGGGGATACATCATGTAATTTTCTATAAGTTCCCAGTAAAATATTGACCCTATCCAAGTTTTTAGAAAGTCATTAGTTCCCAAAATTCAATGAAAGACAAAAAAGGTAGGTTTTTCCAAATATACTCCCCGTCAATAAATTCCGGACATGCAAAATTTTAGTCAAATTCGACACCCTGTATCTTTTTTCGTGGTTCTCCGTTTTTGTTGAAATTTTCACCCAGTATAGTATTGGGTCTTGTAATATTAACCTGGAATTTACTTTGCAAAAATACCTGTAGTTTATCCGTTATACAGGAAGGAACAAAACCTTGTTTTATACCCTTCATTTCTAAACACCCTGTGGTGAATTCAAGGCGGAAAATTTGATATCATGAAGTTCCAATTTGAAGTGTGATTCTTTCTTAACGAAATGTTCTTTGATTTACGTCAGTATCCGCTTTTACGAAAAAGATACACATTTTCAAAGAAGGTGTTGCATTTTTTCAATTTTTATAACAATTTAAAACGTTGCAATACCTCATCGACTAGCAGACATAAACAAACATCTGAAAATGAACAGTGTGTATTTCCACCTCGCTTTCTCATCACTTTTACCATACGACGTGGCATATTTTCAATGCATTTACGAATTGCTTCTGGGGGAAGCAACAATTTCTGTTAATGCAGAACAATGCTAGGCCACACGTTGCACGGGTTGTATCAAAATACTTTGAAGGGGATAATATTCAACGATTCATGTGGCCAGCCAGAAGGCCGGATTGAAGTCCAATTGAACATGTATGGGATATGCTAGATAGACATGTTCGAAATCGGCAGCCCAACACCTTGCCCGATTTACGAACAGCCCTTCTTGAAGAACAGGAAAATATTCTCCCAGAAGCAATTCGGAAATGCATTGAAAGTATGCCACGTCGTATGGTAGAAGTGATGAGAAAGCGAGGTGGAAATACACACTATTAATTTTCAGATGTTTGTGTATGTTTGCAAGTCCATAAGGTATAGTTATGTTTTAAATTGTCATAAAAATTGAAAAAATGCAACACTTTCTTTGAAAATGTGTATCTTTTTTTAAAAGCAGATACTGACGTAAATCAAGAAACAGTTTGTTAAGAAAGGATCACATTTCAAATTGAAACTTAATGATATCAAATTTTCACCTCAAATTCACCACAGGGTGTTTAGAAATGGAGGGTATGAAACAAGGTTTTGTTTCTCCCTGTATAAGGGATAAACTACATATATTTTTGCAAGGTAAATTTCAGGTTAATATAACAAAACCCAGTACTATACTTGGTGAAAATTTCAACAAAATCGCAGCACCACGAAAAAAGATACAGGGTGTTGAATTTGACAAAAATTTTGCATATCTGGAATTTATTGACTGGGAGTGTGTATTCCTCACAGAAATGTTGGAGCAGAAAAAATTTAAAATTGTCGTTATTTTCAACCTCTTTATGATGGATATTTCTTAGAAATATTCTCAGAATATCGGACTGACTGGTTTTCAACAATATTGATCAGTCCAAGGATTGAAAAAACAACCATCTTTCCTTACTGTGTCATATTTTTACTTCAAATTGAAGATATAATTATTTCAGCTTGGAAAGTTAGAATCTCATTTTTCGTGTATCTCAGGCTATAATGATTGATGACTGTTAACTTACCCTTAATGCAGTCATGTTTGAAGTTCACTTAAAACAACCAAAGGTGATAATGATGTTTTCTATTTTCACTCTAGTATTTATGGAAAAAATTCAGGATTGTTATCTATACCCTGACATTTTTGCAAAATAGCTTTCGTTCATAATTGCTTTTTTGTTCGACCAAATATCATTAAATAGGAAACTACGTATACACAATGTCGTGTTTGTTTGGACGATTGCTATTATAAATACGGTAGGAAGTTTACAATAATGCATTTCATAAATTCCAAGTTCCACAAGAATTTTCGACAGTGGTGTGTCTTAGAATTTTAGTTTGCAACATCTACTTCCTATTATTCTTCTAGCTTTCATTGAGGAATCAGGGTTGCCAAAATAGAAAATATTGATAGAATTTGCGCATGTCTGAAATATCGCTTGACAATTCTTGTTCTCATCGTCCCAACTCTACAATGTTGACCAGAACTGCAATTAGGGTGTGATTTACATTTTATCAGTTGTGATAAGTTATATACACTGTGTCCCAAATTGGGTGAGACTGTACTGTATTTTAGCTATTATTGAAGATAGAGGGATGCGGTTTTGGCGACCCCTGTCACTTTTGTGTGAAACTTTTAAATCCACAACTCGTAATATTTCAACTTCTTTTGTTTGTGAGATACAGGGCGAAAACGAAAATGTGCACTTTTTGGAGATGTTACTGTTTCTCGGGCCCTGTATGAGATGAAAAAAATTGAAACTGCTTTATAATAGCATTGTTTTTGAGATTGAGCTCAAACTTGTTATATTTCAAATGGAACATCCTGTATATTTTAAATTCAAATTCTTGTATTTATTTTTCTGAATTCATTGATGTATCACTACAAAACCTTTAATGAATTTCAGCTTCAAAAATCAGAGGAATCCATATTGGTTTGTTTTTTTTTAATAGGATATGAATTTTCACATATGCATTTAATTATTATTTTTTTAAAACGCCATGTGACTTAAACCTATTTGTTTTATTATATTCGAACATAAACGCAAAAAATCACTCGTCAACATAAACACATTTTTTCTGGTTTTGAAATTTATTAAAAGTGAGGTAGTGATACATCAATGTATTCAGAAAAATAAATGCAAAAATTTGACGTTAAAATATACTGGGTGCTCCATCTGAAAAATTCCACATTTGTGCTCAATATCAAAAACCGTCCTCTGAAAAATTTGTCTAACTACGTCACTGACTTCTATGTAAAAATACCTATTGAAAGCAGTTTTTTATATCTCATACAGGGCCCGAGAAAAAATTTCAATTCCAAAAGTGCAAATTTTTCGTTTTTTGCGTTTCAGGAACAAAAGAAGTTGGAATATTTCTGTTTGTGGATTTGAAAGTTTCACAAAAAATTGGTCGCGAATACCGCATGCCTCTATCTTCAATAATAGCTGCGATACAGTGCAGCCAATTTGGGACACAGTGTACAGGGTGTCCCAAGTTCGACTGCGTATTAAACCTGGAGAATAGGACCTATTTCAAATTTGAAATCTCTTTAACCGTGCTAGAATATTCTTGAAGGTTGGCTTGGGCACTTCAATTATACAAGGAGTAAAAATAAATATATTCAAAAGTTTGAGTGAAATGGAACGAATTAAATAATTTCATGAACTGAATAAATAAATATTGTCACAATTCAGAAATATTCCTGATTCTTGTCAATATTTATGTATTATTGTTTTTATGCTTATCCTTAAAGCGTAACCCTATTCTCTCAGAACTAAATAAAGTAACGTCTAACACAAACATCATACAATTTTTGTTATAACTTCCCTATTAAGATAATCAGATAGGTGAATCTGAAATGACATTTAACTTCGAAATGCATTTTAATATTAAGAATATTACAAGTTTGTTGAGTATAGTGAACGTTGACAACGCTATGATTACTAAGAAATGTTTGATAACAATTAAAAAAAACACCTTCATTTGAATTGCGTTCTGGTTTAATTTTTATTTTTCGTTCTTGACTGCTTA
This sequence comes from Hippodamia convergens, assembly GCA_038502775.1. Classification (NCBI taxonomy): domain Eukaryota; kingdom Metazoa; phylum Arthropoda; class Insecta; order Coleoptera; family Coccinellidae; genus Hippodamia; species Hippodamia convergens. Next base: position 2,160,262 of record CM076612.1, on the reverse strand, counting down.
CCTATTATTGCATATAATAATTTCCCTGCCTGGTGTGAATTGAAAATTATAGGAAGGATTTTCTGTGAACCTATTTTCAGCCTACTGAAAGAGAAGAAGAAGAAAAAGATCGTAGCGACATCTATTGGCGTTATTCGCAAGAAGAAAAATTATTTCCTACTTTTTTTTCATCAAGTTTTTTGCCTTTGTGGGTGACAACTATTTTGTTCACATTTTTTTTGTGATATTTACATGTGGATGTACTTTTCTTTTTTGTGAATAAATTTATTATTATTATTATTATTATTTTATATTAACCCCACTGTAGGAGAATCGAACAAAAAAACTTTCATAACAAACAGTTCATCCAATCTTGAGTTATAAATGGTGTAACCAACAATATGGCCGACTGAGTTTTATATATTAATAAGTGAATACAATTAATTGCACTTTGCTAATATTCACATAGAAGCAACAAGCTAAAAAAATTAATTCTTCTCCTTCTTCATCATCTTATCCGGCACCATTCTGGACGTAACCTTCCTCGAGTGACTCCCATTCCTGTTGATCTTGAGCTAGTTGTACCCAGTCTACTCCAGCAACCTCCACGATATCATCCAGCCACCGCTTCTTTGGTCTTCCTATACTTCTCTTCTCCTCGGGAAGTTCCCAGTGAATCACTTTGTTGATCCATCTACCCTCTCTTGCTACATGCCCTGCCCACCTCCATTTATTTTTGGCTATGTCGTGGATTACGTCGGTCACTTGCGTTCCTCCTCTTATTTCCTCGTCTGTGCTTTGGTGTCCAAGTATGGCTCGTTTCATTACCTTTTTTGTTGATTTCAACAAGTTTTGTTGTTGTTGTTTCAATCGTTCTGCACTCTTTTTCGTAATTGGCAATGTTTCGAGGCCATACGTTGTTACCGGCAAAATGAGCTTGTTATAAACTTCGCGTTTTAAATCCATTGGAATCTTTGTATTTAGCAGAACGTACTTAAGTTCTCTAAAAGCATCCGAGGTTGATTTCAATCTTCTCGTTATTTCCAAATCTTCATTATCCTTTCCTAGTTTGAAGAAGTGATCTAAGTGTACGTATGTGTCAACCTTTTCAATGCTCCTGTTAGATAGTGATAATTCAATTGGATCGTGTGACATGATCTTGGTTTTATCGATGTTCATCTCAAGCCCTATTTGTCGCGATTTTCCATTTAAATCTTTCATCATCTCCTTCAACTCCATTGGAGTTTTGGAGATGAGAACGATGTGGTCCTCGAAGACCAAATGACTCAGGTAGGATCCGTCAATTTCTATACCCCTCTGCTTCCAATACTCTCCTTTAAACATATCTTCCAGTGCCATTGTGAACAGGATTTGTGATATTGGGTCACCTTGTCGAAATCCTCTTCCAAGGTTTATTTTCCTAAAAGTTTCCTTAATTTTAAGATTCATTGTTGAGTTTCTATAGATATCTTTTATGACTGCTTTGTATATTGGGTCGAATTCAGCATTATTCATGACAACAAAGAAGGACCTTGTGTCGATGGAGTCAAATGTTATGAATGCCAGATGTATCTGTATGTTGTATTCAGTTGTTTTTTCTATCATGATTCGTAACGTTTGCAGATGTTCCATGATACTGGCACTACGAAATCTTGCTTGTTCGTGTAGGTCTAGTGTTTTTGAAACACGATTTCTAATAATGTTTGCGTACAGTTTATACAGATGGGACAGCAAAATTTTAGGACGATAGTCTTCAATGTTGGTAGCATCGCCCTTTTCAAACAGAAACACAACCTCAGCCTTATACCAGTCGTCTGGTATTTTCGCTTCCTGTAAACATTTGTTGAATAGTTTTTTTAGTGTTTTCTCTAAATCCTTTCCTCCGAAGCTTATCATTTCTGATGTAATATGGTCTTTTCCAGGACACTCGTCGTTCTTCATTGTCTTCAAGGTGTTTCTTATTTCACCGCATGTTATTTCGTCTTCTGACTTTACTTTTAGTATTGTCCTTGCATCAATTTGGTCTTTGTTGGTCCAGGTTGATTTGTATAGATTGGTGTAGAAATCTGCAATTATTTGAGCAATTTCTTGTGGGGTCGAAACGATGACTCCTTCTGTATTTTTCAGTCCAATCAACTCGTTGTTTTTCATTGATTTCGATTTGAGATCTTTCAGGTTTTTGTTCTTTTGAATTGTTTCTATAATGATCTTTGTGTTATGGGTTTCAACATCCTTAAAAATTTCCTTTTTTACCTCTTTGTTCAAAGATCTGTGTATTTGTGTTCCCCTTTTCGACTGTCTTCTCTGTTTCATAAGTTTGGTGGTATTAGCGCTTATTTTAGAGTGTTTAGATTCCACTACCTCTGAGCATATTATGTTAATTGCTGCACGAATGGATGATTCAATTCTTTCGTTCAGTTCATTTATATCCATGTTGTCAATGCTTTCTCCTTGTTGTAATTGTTCTTTAATTTCTTTCTGGTATTCCTCTTTACTTTCTGCTAGTTCCTCATTCGTCGGGAATCTTGGTTTCTTATTCACTGTGTCCCTTTCACGCTTTAGTTTTATGCGGAAACATGCTCCCACCATTCTATGGTCACTTCCTGTATCTACTTCGTTTAAGACAGTCACGTCCCTACAGAACTTCCACTTATTTGATAGGATGAAATCTATTTCGTTTTTTGTTTTTTTGTTTGTCCATTTTTCTCGAGATCTTTTTTTGAAGAATGTATTCAAACAGAACAGTGATTCCTTGCTAAGAAACTTCACCAACATTTTCCCTCTCTCATTTCTTTCACCCAACCCGTAATTTCCAAGGTATTTTGTGTGATCCGATTTTTTTTTTTACCAATTTTAGCGTTGAAGTCACCTGTGACAATTGTGAACAAGGCTCCCTCTCTCTCCTTATTTCTTGCCTTTGTCACGTCCTTGTATACTTGATTCACTTCTTCTTCGTACCCTTTACTAGTTGGGGCGTAGATGTTGATTATTTGCATGTCGTATCGATGGTTTAACTTTAATATGATGTATATGACTCTATTTGACATGGCACAGTACCTTATAACTCTTGACTTTATACTTTTGTTGATGAGTAATGCGACTCCGCCCATTTGACGGTTACTGTTGTTCTGGTACAGTACATGACCCGATTCAAGGGTTGTTATTCTTTCTCCTGGTAGGTGTGTCTCGGACAGTCCAATGATGTCCCACTCTATCATTTTTAATGCATGTAACAGTTCTTCTAGGCGTGCCTCTGTATTTATGGTGCAAACATTGTAGGTAGCGATATAAAACTCCTTTGTTTTGTAATATGCTGAATCATTGACCCCTCCAGAATCCACCAGGGAGACTGAGGGGTCAGTGCAAGTACCTACAAATGAAAATAATATAAAAAATACATAGTATGTCAATCAGGCATGAAATAGAATATTCTAAAACAAATTGCCGAATGAGCTCCTATTCCAACACGAATGCGAAGTTGATGACAATGATAATAAATTTATTTCTGAAGTTGAGAAGTTACAAGAACAATAACACAGAAAAAGTCAAAACAAAAGAGAATTACAAAGCAAAAAACTCATCAAATGTATACAAAATTTTCCCGAGTAAAAAGCGTCTCACTCTTGTTTTGAAAACAGATAGAGAAGGTGAATTCTGTGAGTTTATATCAAGAGAATTAAAAAAATTACAACCCATGTATATGAAATTCAGTGATAAGAAGTAGTTCTGTGTTAAACTGGCAGTAGTGACGTTTTGAAACGAGTTGAATACACATGCTCAACTCTGTTTTCAGAAAATGTTTTTATAAACAAAAATACATGCTTCATATACAGGGTGTACCAAGTTCGACGTCCTATATTAGGCGTTTCTGGAGAACTAGACCTATTTGAAATCTGAAAATTGGGATTATGTTATTGTTTGACATTATTTACCGATCTTAAATATTCTTGGAGCCTGACCACTTTCAGTTATACAGGGAGTGAAAAACAAATAAAAACAAAATTTTTTTTTCTGTTTTTTTAATTTCGAATTTGATTGAGTATGCAATTCTGAATAAAGTTGTGCTCAAATCGTTGCATTCGTCAAAATACTTTCCGAAATATCGAGAAAAAACTGAAGAAAAAAAAGGAGAGAAGGGTATTCGGTATTATGTTTGTTATTCCTAACCTAGATATCGTAAGCACAAACCGTTTTCATATTTCTGAAGGCGAAGAATGTGGAAATATTGTACATTTTCAGAATTATCAAGAACCCGTCACAGAATGTTCCAAATGTTTATTCAAAAATTGGGGATTAAGATTGACTCATAACTATCTTTTTTCCAATTGGAATCCAATTTTTTTATTATTGCGTTGGATTGTGCGAAGAAAAATGATGAAAACGTTCCAACATGTTAATGCTCCTAAAATTAATATTTATTCAGGATTTCCTGATTTCATGTCGTACGTAGCGTCAATTTCAAAGAATCTACTGTTTCATATCAACAATGACGTTGGTCATAGAAGATAAATTATTCAAATAACTCACAAGTGACTACCTCTTTTTCGATTTCATTTATAATTGTTGATATAAAACAGATTTCATGAATAAATTAAAAAATCCTGAATAACTCAAGAATTAGTTATTTTAGGAGCATCACCAAGCTAGAACATTATCATCATTTTTCTTCGCAGAATCCAACGCAATCATAAAAAAATAGGGTTCTAATTTGAAAAACGAAAGTTATGAGCCAATCTTGATCCCAATTTTCGAACCAACGTTTGGAACACCCTGTGACGGGTTTTTCAACATTCTAAAATTGTACAATATTTCCACAGTCTTCGCCTTCGAAAATGTGAAAACGGTTTGTGCTTACGATATCTAGGTTAGGAAGAACAAACATAATACCGAATACTTTTATCTCTCTTTTTTCTTCAGTTTTATCTCGATATTTTGAAAAGTGTTTTGACGAATGCAACGATTAGGGTACGACTGTATTCAAAATTGCATACTCTATCAAATTCGAAAACAAAAAAACAGAAAACAAAATTTTTGAAATTTTTTTTTTCACTCCCTGTATAACGGAAAGTGTTCAGGCTCCAAGAATATTTTAGATCGGTAGATAATGTCAAACAATAATGTGACCCCAATTTTCAGATTTCAAATAGGTCCAGTTTTCCAGAAACGCCTAATAGGCCGTCGAACTTAGTACATCCTGTATATAAAGAGTAATTAAGGTCAAAATTCCCAAATTATGATTCTGATGGCATACCATATTTATACGACATTCTTACAATCGTCAATGACATTGAAACATAAGAAATAATGAGACAAACATACAGGGTGTCCACCCTCAATAACCCTACAACGAATCAGAATTTGTGAAAACACTTGGTCGATTTTTCATGACATGATATCTCTGACAAAGCAACTCCTGGAGAGAGTTTTGAAGCACGAATGTATGCATAGATTCAAATTTGTATGAACCTGCAGTTTGTGTTCTTATAAAGTGGATTTTCTCAAAGTAACAGGTTGTTTTCAATGGAATAGGCGAATCAGAATAAGCGCTACGCACCCTGGTGACAATCTCAGTAACTACAAATTCTGACATAAATCTTGTTCTCGTACTTTGTATTTGAGCGGTTGATGTGAATATTTGTGTTTTCCTTAAAAAGGAAATATATTAAGTGAAATACCAAAAAAATACAAAAGTACAAAATATACAAAAAAAATAATTGCATTGAAATAGGTAAGTACAGGGTGGGCAAGATTGATGATACTTGAACTACAACTTTTTAGGGGGAGATAGAGGAAAATAAATGACACGTTACGGTGGTTTTTTTTAGAGAAACTAATAATGCCATTCCTCTATCTTCTATTGTTTTCGTGTTATGGGCCAAAATCGAAATTTGGCCATTATTTCCGTTTCTGTTTGTGCTAGGATCTAGGATGTTGAAATATTATACAGGCACGTTTTTCATATCAATCCAGTAGCGTACTTTGTTTTATCCCAAGAGGATTCCTTGCTGAGCTATCACATGAAGTTGTGATTTTTCTTATGGAAATAACAGTATGAAATGGCTTAGAAAGACTCACCATTTTTTTTCCGTTTCAGAATAGTATATTCTAAAACAAGTTGCAGAATGAGCTCCTATTCCAACACGAAAGCATGAGTGTTGGAATTGCCTTCTGCAACGAGTATTAGACGATATTTTCTCTATTTCAGTCAAGTTTTGTGAAATACTCTCGAAATTTAAATAAAAATTCAGGTTAGTGACTTTTATATTTCATCTTGGCAGTTGGCAATTTTAATTGATTTGATTCGAAACTTGTTTCGATCGGAGGTCAGTACTGACAACCAAAAAACGAAAAATATAACTGAAAACAATGCTGTAATGAGTTTCATTACAGCACTACTTTTAGTACTGTAATGAACTCATTACGATACTGAAATAGAGAAATATATCATACATCATACATCGTCCTCGGATTCATTCAGTCATCATGAAAAATATAGTTTGTATTTGAAATTTTAAATATTGAGTATTAAGTAGGCTGAATCAAAGAACAATATACTATGCATGGTGCCTTTATTATTATGCCTTCAAATATTTTATTCAATTCTCTGTGGTTTGATCTCTGTTCCGAACAACTGTCAATACGAAGTCATTATTGCCGCTAAAATATCATATTTCTCAAAGTTTGCGAACATTTCCGTATTGCCGGCAATAATGACTTCAAATTCTAGTAATTGACAATTATTCTGAACAGAGATCGAACTATGGAAAATTGAATCAAGTATTCAATGGTAAAATAATAATAGCACCATTCGTAGAGACATATTTTTCTAGAATTCAGCCTACTTAATACTCAATAATTAAAATTTCAAGAACAAACTAAATTTTTCATGATGACTGGATGAATCTGAAGACGATGTATGATGTATTATACAGGGTGGCCATTTGAAAACGAAACAGACGAGATTACAAACGAAATAATTTTTTTCGATAGAAATGCTCGGGCAGGTCGATTTCTGTTTCGAGGGGGACAACTTAAGATGTAGGTTACGGACGCATAGCGCTTCAACCCTTGCTACTACAACCCTCACCCCCAATTTTTGAATAGGGAAGATGGGGTTAGTGATACCTCATTTGAAAGGTATTTTTATACTGATTTCAGCACAGTAATTGTTTTTTCATTTTATGCATTAGTTCTCGAAATACAGGGTGGTCATTTGAAAACGAAACAGACGAGATTACAGACGAAATAAATTTTTTTGATAGAAATGCTCGGACAGGTCGATTTCTGTTTCGAGGGGGACAACTTAAGATGTAGGTTACGGACGCATTTCTATCGAAAAAAATTATTTCGTCTGTAATCTCGTCTGTTTCGTTTTCAAATGGCCACCCTGTATATTTCTGAAGCAGGAAAAAAATGGTGATTCTTTCTTAGCCATTCCAAACTTGTTTCTATAAGAAAAAACACAATTTCATGTTATAGCTCAGCAAGGAAACCTCTTGGGAAAAAACACAGTACGCTTCTGGATTGTTATGAGAAAAATGCGTGTATAATGTTTTCATTTCAACATCCTAGCACAGTTGCTAGTCTGAGTGTTTCCACAAATTCTGATTCGTTGTTGAGTTATTGAGGGTGTACACTTTTAAATGTTTCCTCGTATTTTTGAACCCTCATAGCTTGAGTTTGGAATATAACAGATGAACAAAATTCTCAGGGTATGATTTAAATAGTGGACTCGTAAAACGTAAAAAGTTTCAATTGCATATCTTCTATTCTCAAGATGGATATCTGAAACCCCCCGATTTCGTCACTGAAGTAGATGAATGTAATGCCGGTCAGTTTTTCAGAAAAAAAAACCGAAGTACTCTCCTTATATGGAGAATATGAGAATATTGAGTAAATTGTAGGAAAATCAGTATACCAGGCAACAGTTTATGCGAAGTTGGCTCAGCACTTCGCACGGTAATAATTAGTTTGTGACATATCTTGAGAACTGTATGAAATAGAAAAAATCAAAGGCACATAACTAGCATGAGTAGGAACAATTTTTTTGCTAAAAACAAAAAATGCTAGGAAACTTCACACACACGGTTGCCCAATTTGGGAAAAAACTGATTTCTTCTGAAAATCTAACGGGCACAATATTGCACAAACGTATATATCAATTTTCGTCGAAAAAAAAGTGCTGAGTTTACGATGAATCAGAGAGCTGCTTACGAGAAGTAGCTCACGTGCTGGACTGACTTAATTCTCATTCTCGTAATCTGCAGAAAAATCCGAAGGATTTCCGTGAAAAAATGTACGAAAGTGCTGGATTATCTATTTTTTTCAATTTAGATCTTTCGGGAATCTAGACAAACTTTTGGACTTACTCGGTACCTACATGTGTAGCACGAAAATTCAAGGATACGAAGCAGCACTTACCTAATTCCAAATCCAAAAATGCTGAGACAAATTCACTTATCTGACTCGGCATCGAAAGTTAACTGTACCTTTTTTACATGCAATGCATTCGATGATTGATATCATTCTAGATTATTCTGTTGACATTGCAATCGGGATCATCTATCATATTAATACTGAAAATAGAACGATTGCGAAATATCTTATTTCATGAGTTTTTCGTAAAAAATCGGGCGTTGAACTTTCAAATACACAGTGATGGTTTTATACTCCCCGTCAATAAATTCCGGAGAGGCAAAATTTTTGCCAAATTCAACACCCTGTATCTTTTTTCGTGGTTCTCCGATTCTGTTGAAATTTTCACAATGTATAATTTTGAGTCTTGATATATTAACCTGAATTTAGTTCGCGAAAATACCTGCAGTTTATCCGTTATACAGGGTGAAACAAAACCTTGTCTTATAGCATCCATTTCTGAACATCCTGTGGTGAATTTGAGGCGGAAAAGTTGAGATTAGGTTTTAATTTGAAGTGTGACCCTTTCTTAACAAACTGTTTTTTGATTCACGTCAGTATCTGCTTTGAAAAAAAGATACACATTTTTAAAGAAAGTGTTGCATTTTTTTAAAATTTTTATAACAATTCAAAACATTACAATACCTTATCGACTAGCAAACATAAACAAACTGAAAATTAATAGCGTATATTTCCAACTTTCAATGCATTTCCGAATTGCTTCTGGGGGAATATTTTCCCGTTCTTCAAGAAGGGCTGTTCGTAAATCGGGCAAGGTGTTGGGTTGCCGATTTTGAACAAGTCTAACCTAGCATATTCCATACATGTTCAATTGGATTTAAATCTGGCCTTCTGGCTGGCTACATGAATCGTTGAATATTCGCCTCTTCAAAGTATTCTGTTACAACCCGTGCAACGTGAGGCCTAGCATTGTTCTGCATCAACAGAAATTGTTGCTTCCCCCAGAAGCAATTCGTAAATGTATTGAAAGTATTCCACATCGTATGGTAGAAGTGATGAGAAAGCGAGGTGGAAATACATGCTATTAATTTTCAGATGTCTCTTTATGTTTTCTAATCGATAAAAGGTATTGTAAGGGTTTGAATTGTTATTAAAATTGAAAAAATGCAACACTTTCTTTGAAAATGTGTATCTTTTTTTTAAGCAGATACTGATAGAAATCAAAAAACATTTTGTTAAGAGAGGGTCACAATACAAATTAAAACTGAATGATATTAAATTTTCCGCCTCAAATTCACCACATGGTGTTTAGAAATGAAGGGAATAAAAATTTGTATAACGGATGAACTACAGGTATTTTCGCAAAGTAAATTTCAGGTTAATATAACAAGACCCAGTACTATACCTGGTGAAAATTTCAACAAAATCGGAGAACTACGAAAACAGATACTGTAGGTACTATCTCTATTTCTATCGTTATCGAATGAAAATTTCGTTTTGTTTGATGTTCGCATATGACGATGTAGTGAATCATGTTGGATATCATGGGTAACAGGAAATTTATTGATCGATCAAGAACCAAGGTTGCTGCATTGAAATGAATCTAGGTATTTCTTCGAACTATGATATTATATACTCCGATCAAGAATGATTATTGTCATCTAAGCAGCTTATTTTCTAGTTTCACAAAGTATCTAAAAATGTTCATGGGACAATCACAGATAATGAAGATGTATTCTATTTTCACTCAACTATCATGGATGAAATTATAATCGCTTTAATTTATTCGGAAATCAAGCAAACAAAATGTGGAGTGGTTGTACAGGGTGATTCACTTATCTTGGTAACCCGCCAATTCTCTCGAAAACGTCTGAATATTTTTTCATTCTGTGAATGGTGTTTTGAAAAATTCTATGTCGACTTGAGATGCGCATAAAAATCTGCGGAATAAATTGAGACGCCCGGCGTCGCGGCGCTGTCAGAAGTTTTTACTCCAAAGACATAACTTTTTCATCGTGTCTTTCGAAAAATTATTTTATTCTGAACTTTTTTCTCGAATACAATTTTTATACATCCCTAACCGTCAGCGGACTGCAGCGTGTTTTATGTTAATTCTATTCACTTTTTTTTCTGTATTGTGGTAGTATGCCTTTATTTGGAGGTATAGATATAATTTTGTGCCTTGAAATCAAAAAGGCTAGTTTTCTAGTCAATGTGCCTCTTCGAATAAGATGAAATATGTGGCTACAGCAAGATGGAGCTCCATGTCACTACGCTACCATTGTGAAGAGATGTTTAGATCAAGAATTCGAAAATGAATGGATAGGAGCCAATGAACCCATCAGGTATTGTCAGACCTGAAGCTCATGGATTACTTTCTGCGGGGTACTCTGAAAAATATGGTATAACAAACTGATTCTAATAACTTGGACCATTTGGAAATGAAGATAAGAAACACATGTGCTCAAGTAGACCCTTATATTTTGACCAAACTAACTTATATGATGAAAAAGGGGAATAATTTAACTTATGTATGCATCATAATGGCCTGTATATAGAACATATGATTCGAAATGTTTCGTTTGTTGTAAAAAAAAATGTTTATTGTTATAAGATATAATATTTAATGAATACAGGGTGTACCAAGTTCGACGGCCTATTAGGCGTTTCTGGAGAACTGGACCTATTTGAAATCTGAAAATTGGGATTATATTATTGTTTGACATTATCTACCGATCTAAAATATTCTTGGAGCCTGACCACTTTCAGTTATACAGGGAGCGAAAAAAATTTTTTTTTCTGTTTTTTGTTTTCGAATTCGATAGAGTATACAATTCTGAATACATTCGTACTCAAATCGTTGCATTCGTCGAAATACTTTCCAAAATATCGAGAGAAAACTGAAGAAAAAAGGGAGCTAAGCGTATTCGGTATTATGTTTGTTATTCCTAACCTAGATATCGTAAGCACAAACTGCTTTCACGTTTCTGAAGGACAAGAATGTGAAAATATTTTACATTTTCAGAATTTTGAAAAACCCGTCAAAAGGTGTTCCAAATGTTGGTTCAGAAATTGGGATCAAGATTGACCGATATCTTTCGTTTTTCAAATTAGAAGTCTATTTTTTTATGATTGCGTTGGATTGTGCGAAGAAAAATGATGATAATGTTCCAACATGTTAATGCTCCTAAATTTAATAATTTTTGAGTTTTTCAGGATTTCCTGTCGTACCTACCGCCAAATCCATAAAAACTGTTTTATATCAACAATGGCCTTGATCATAGGAGATAAATTACCCAAATAACCCAGTAGTGACTTCCTCTTTTCTGAATTCATTTATCATTGTTGATGTAAAACAGATTTCTTGAATAGAAACAGAAAATCCCAAATAACTCAAGAATTAGTAATTTTGGGAGCATCAATATGTTGAAACATTATCATCATTTTTCTTCGCAGAATCCAACGCAATCATAAAAAAACAGTATATCGTGAGGTAAGTGACTTCACAAGACAAATTACTCTTCGTATGATCTATTTAATAAACTCTACATGTTTCGAGCTTTACGAACTCATCTTCAGGAGTTAGATTCATACAAGTGAAGCTGAAAAATTCGAATCACTCAGTGATACAAAACTAACACTTTCAAAAAAGGGGGTGAAATGATGCATAAAATAACATAACAAATCATCCGACACATCGGTAAAATTGAATCTGAAAGGCAGAATGTCAGAGGTAGACGTAACGAAATCAAACTCCCGCACAATTTGGAAAAACACTTACATCTCAATCTTCTACAAGAATTCACAACATTAAATTGCCATATTCATGTCATTGGGCTCAAAACGAGTATCCAGGAGGAAGTGAATTATAAAAATCTGACCAAATAAAATAAAACTTAGGGGAGATCGTTGACCATCGGACAGATATAAAACATTTAAGTAAGGTTATCTATCACTGAAACACTGAGTCAACTGAACATAAACCACAGAACAAAATATTTCTTCACGAATAGTCAAGTATTAAAAACGGTCTCAATAATGTACCGCAAGCCGACCAACCTAAAAGAGACAAAGAGGAAAAAACAACTAAATAAGTCTGTACAGTATTGACACATCCTCTCGATCGGATGTATTAGATGTATTCAACAAATTAAATCTACTATTTCTTAAAAATTTTGAGATATACATCTCCTCCAAAATAATCTGCTCCAAACCAAAATTACAAGGATGTAAAATTTCAGAATGCAAAGAACCATCAAATTGATGTCCTGTCTCACGCAAATGCAAACCAAACACAGACTTGTCGTTCTCCGAATTGGATCTACTACGCAAATGCTCATTTACCCTAGTATCAAGAGCACGTCCCGTCCTGCCTACATATATCGAATTACACGTTATTTCACCGCAAGATAGTTTATAAACTGTGACATGTTCTTTCGAGCATTTAGGCCGTCGTCGTAGATTAGTTCTCGACGTTTCGCCAGTTCGAGTGTCTGGCATCTTCAGGAGTTATATTTCAGGAAATGTTCTCACTGGACTGAACTGCCTGAGTTTATAAACTCCAGAACAATCACCTGGATTCAATTTATCTTTGTTTTTAACTAAAATCGTTTGTAGAGATTCGCAACTCCTAACTTCTTAAGGCGAATTTTATATTATCTTTCTTTAATACATTCAAGACGGAATGCGTGACACCACCACAGTAAGTAATGGGAACGAACACCAAACGTTCAGAATCCACCCGGTCGCGAGCACCCGGTGAGTTACTGATATGGACAAGTGAAGCGTTATGTGAAGAGTTACCATGGTTGGGATCAACCTGCAATTGCTTTAAGAGCCATCTACGAGAAAACCGAGGAGAAAACCTATTGAAAACCTTGTCAACGAAGCTAACCGAGTACCCATTGTTAACCGCCAACTGTTTTATATTGAGCAGCTCCCTCGTGAAGCATAACTGAGACAAAGGCAAAGTGAACAATCGATGAAACAAATAATTAAAGCCTGCCAACTTATGCGAGAAATGGTGGAAGGAGTCGAAGGGTATCCAGAGGTCGGTCTGTGTAGGTTTTCTAAATATGTCAAACTGAATCTCGTCATCTAATCTAAACAACTTTAAGTCCAGGAAATTAAGGGATGAATCCTGTTCAATTTCCACTGTGAAATTCATGTTATTGTGTAAGCTATTGGGCCAAGTTAAAAAAGAATCTAACTCCCCCAAGTCACCAGTCCAAACCATCAAAATATCGACAACATATCTGGAGTAAAATTTAATCTTGTCTGCAAGGGGGTTACTTTGGTTAAACAGTAAAGATTTTTTAAAATAGCTCATAAAAATTTCTGAATTCCACGCTCGGAATATAAGGAATTAAAACAGCACAAAACTCTTCGGTACTACTAACTCGAAAAACTTTCGAAACTGAAATCCCGTCGTCGGAAAACTGAAAACTCAAAACTTGACTATCGGAAAATTCGAAACTCTAAAAGCCGAAAACTCGAAAAACTGAGAACTGACTGTCCGCCTGAAAACCGCTGAATTTATAAGTTCGGTTGGAGGGGAAATATTTCGAGTCTCGGATATCGTGAAAACAATTGCCGCTCTGCACAAAAAACACATATGGTACAGATAACGTCGCCGTTTTTCTACATAGGTAGGAATCTGTAATTGGCTTCTTAGATTTTCACGATATGAAACTCGAAATAATTTTATGTTGGAATTCAACATTGTTGGAAAATATACAGGATTGTTACAGTAACGAAGTTCACCTCGTCAGAATACGAAATTACGAATACTTTCGTTTTTGAATTAAGAAATGGTTGGAAAATGTACAGACTGTTCTTAGTGACGAAGTTCGCTTCGTTACAACGAATAATGAAAAATCAACAGTAGAGAATGGTTCCTCTAGCGAAACACAAACTTCTTCACAAAGTTTATATAATTATATATTCATACAAAACAAACTTCGGGGTGATATTCAAAAAATTCAACAATTACTTTTCGGAATATATGAAAGATCGTCCAGAACACGCCTGTATACATTTTTTTTTCGAAAATATAAATAGATAAAGGATTTCAAAAAGATCCAAGCAATAATCTTTCAATTCAATTCATTCGCCTTTAGTATAAAAAATATATTCGCATCAATACTGAATTAAAAAATAAAATTCAACTTAAAATTATCATCAGCAAATAGAAACCACCATGTTTTTTCGATCGCAGTATGTCCTCTATCTCGATGAACTCTTCTTATCGTAATTCTGCAACAGAAAAAAAAATTTCAATGAAAAAATTTAGGCAGTGGAATAAAAAGAATTATTGAAATGAAGCTGCTCACACATTAACCGGAAATTTATTTCCACATCTTGTAGAAAAAATCGTGCAAGAATATTTGATTCTCTCACAGTTTCCATCTTTTCAATAAATCTATGTGAAAAATCATAATACGCAGTATTGTGACATGAAGTCACCCTTTTTTTTATTCATCTTAATATGGACAACATTCATTCGAAAAAATTTTTATTTTTCTTTTCACATAAAAGAATTGGTTTTCTTGAGCAGAACACTCTGTACGTAAAATCACAATGAGACGTAGGTATGCTGAAATGCAGAACCTCAATCTCTTGGTCCTTCGAAGTTTTCGTCATCCAACGATGCAACCCAAAAAAAAAACAATAAAATTACCTCTTTGGCCAACACCTTCAAACTTTCAGCTACCCCTTTGCCAGTCTCAGCCACCAAACCGTAGAACAACCCATTGGAGTCCTTCAGCAACTCGTGAGGGTGACCGTACTGCGCCAGCTTACCGCAGTCCATCACCATCACCTTGTCAGAGTCGACCACGGTGTGCAAACGATGAGCTATGGTCAAAACCGTACAACGTGAGAAGTTCGCCTTTATGGCCTTCTGGATCAGCTCGTCGGTTCTTGGATCGACGTTGGCCGTTGCTTCGTCCATTATCAGGATCTTGTTCTTCCGCAATATGGCCCTAGCCAGGCATATCAGCTGCCTCTGGCCGACGCTGAAATAATGGTTGTTTGTCTGTTTCAGTAACGTAATGAGTTCATTACAGTATCAAACTGCCACTATACAATACAACAGATCTGTGCCAACTGTGCTCCCAAGCTCTTTTAAAAAGCTTAGTGCTTAGTAATTGAAGCACTTCATCGAAAGGCTTGGTGATCAGTAATCCCTTAAGTGCTCCTGAGCACTTCTGTGTTTTATTTCATCGTAACACGAATTTATGCGATCGAGGCCGACGCCTTGAAACCTAGGATCTAGATCTGATATTCAATCGAATGATAAACATGTTACGTTCGTGTGTGACCTTAGTGCGCAGTTACAAAGTTCTAGGAAGTTTATTGAACGTGCTTTCGGATTTTGTGAAGATCTATCAACACATAGTGGTTCACTATGAAGTCCCGGAACTGCAAAGCTCATAACCTTTAATATAAGAGTAATATAGAATGTGTAACGGTTCAATTTATCGAGTTCAAATCTCGGGAGTTTCCGGATCGTCTCGGATCGAGAACGCGACATCGAGTGGTACACGATCGCGAGTCAGTCGAGATCGTGCCATCTCAGACGTGAGACTCTGGTGTTCCGCTGTTTTGACGCTACACCGGAAAAGGCAATAATTCATTCTCCTGTTCTAGATTGAAACAGTTTGACCTAGGCAATTGTTAAGATTGGTGAGTACGAAGTTGACCAGACAACCATATATCTATTTTTGCTAATGATTCATATGTTTCATATGAGGTGAGAGACGCTTGGGTTCCGCCATTTTGAGGATCGTACGACTTTCCATTTGATTTCCTCAACTATCCGATGAATCAACCTTCCTTCTAGATTGGTTTATCTATGTTATAGTTAAATCATTTAATTTAATCATTTCACGGTTCCGTGACTCTCTGATTTTCAATTTCTTGATTTATCTGTGCCAGTGTTTCAGTGAACACGTGGACATTTTTTTCTTTCCTGAATTTTCTTTATGTAAACTCGGGGAATTGTGGAAGTTTGACGGTACAGAGAACTTATATACAAGTGTTTTTTTGATAGCTTTTCTTGGAGGGAGCTAAGTCTCCAGTATCTTTTGAAGAGAGCTAAGTCCCCGGTATCTTTTGGAAAGAGCTAAGCCTCCGGCACCTGTTTAAAGAGAGCTAGGCCTCCGACACCTCTTTGGAGGGATCTAAACATCTGAAACTTCTTCGGAGGGATCTAAGTCTTCAAATCCTTCAGTACCTACACCTTGGAGGAAGTTAAACCCTCAACGCTCCTATTTGGAAGAGTACAACTTTCACCTCTTACTGCAACGTCTTCCAGGAGATTAAGAAGTTTGAACGTTGGGAGAAAATCGAGAGATGGTCACTTCCCTTGCCCAGCATTGTTACAACAAGATAAGTTAACAAAGAACGAAAACGCTTGTGAATGGTGTTTCTGACGAATTGTTCGTAATTGTACATATTCTTGTCCTCATATTTAATTGTTTCAATTTGTGATAGTAGATATTGTAAATAGCTATTGTCATCAGAGAGGAATAAATCTCGACTGTTCAAGTTTTAATTATCATTAGCCTGAGTAGAAGCATATTATCTCCTTTTACCTCATATAAATGTAAGGTGGTCTCATGTCCCGACTAGCTGGAGCATCTATCGTTAAAATATTACATGACGTAATTTATATCTCTATCTTAGCTTTACACAATTGGCACCCCTAGAGTGGGGCTGTAAATTAAAGTAAATTATTTATCCGTTTAACCTTATAAATGGTCAAACTATTTGCATTATGTTCCTTTCATTCTTAAGTCTATACTGAGATGAGAGTTCAGGCTCAGCTCATCTTTTCAAGAATTGATAAGAAAAGTTAAATTTTAGACCAAATGATGTTTTTTCATATTAAGAAGATATTTATTTTTCTAGAGAATAAACCATAAGAATAAATGGTCCCAGATATTTTGATTGACATGATCGTGTCTGAGATAGAAGTGGTAAGTAATTAACTTCGATTTTTCATCTACCCAACATTTATACATGTATATTTCTTTATTCTATGGAATCTGCTTTTTTTGTGAAAAAAATCTTGTTTTATGATGCTTGAAATTCTGAGATAGGTACAGGGTGATTCACTTATCTTGGTAACCCCAATTTTCTCGAAAACGTCCGAATATTTTTCTGTGAATGGCGTTTTGAAAAAGTCAATGTTGACTTGAGATGCACATAAAAATCAGCGGAATAAATAAAGACGCCAGGCGTCGCGGCGCATTCAAAATTTTTGTCCATTTCTTACCGTCAGCGATCTGCAGCGTGTTTTATGTTTATTCTATTCCATTGATTTTTTTTTTCTGTATTGTGGTAGTATGCCTTGATTTGGAGACATAAATATGATTTTTTGCCTTGAATTCAAGAAGGCTAGTTTCCTAAACAATTCGCCTCTTTAAATAAGATCAAATATGTGGATACAGCAAGATGGGGCTCCATGTCACAACGCTGCCATTGTGAAGAGATATTGAGATTAAAAATTCGAAAATGAATGGACCCTTATATTTTGTCCAAAGTGACTTATGATGAAATAGGGAGATGATATAACTTGTTTATGGATCATAATGGCTAGATGACCTAAATTTGATTATGTTCCGTAAAATGACGGAGGCTCTGTAACTATTTTTCTATTATTTTATTCATTAAATATACAATCTTATAATAATAACCATTTTTTTTAATAATAAACGAAAAATTTCGAATCATATGTTCTATATACCGGCCATTATGATCCATACATAAGTTATTTCATTACTTTGGTCAAAATATAAGGGTCCACTTGGGCACATGAGTTTCTTATCTTCATTTTCAAATAGTCCAAGTTATTAGAATCAGTTTGGTATACCATATATTCAAGGGGACCCCTCAGAAAGTAATCCATGAGCATTAGGTCTGGCGATATCTGACGGGTCCATTGGTTTCAATCCATTTTTTCCGAATTCTTGATCTAAATATCTTTTGAGAATGGCAGCGTGGTAGCATGAAGCCCCATCAGAAAAAAATAACTGAAATAGAATCAATATAAAACACGCTGCAAATCGCTAACGGTTAGAAATCGATAAAAATTGTATTCGAGAAAAAAATTCGGAATGAAAGTATCTTTCGAATGACATGATAAAGAAGGTATGCCCCTGGAGAAAAAATTTTTGATAGCGCCGCGACGCCTGGCGCCTTTATTTATTCCGCAGATTTTTATGCGCATCTCAAGTCGACATTGACTTGTTCAAAACGCCATTCACAAAATGAAAAAATATTCGGACGTTTTCGAGAAAATTGGGGTTACCAAGATAAGTGAATCACCCTGTACACAAAAGAATGAAACTGAACTAAATTAAAGAATGAAACTCGGAATGAAACAAAAAGTGTGTCTCAAAGTTTCAGATATACTTCAAGGTACTCCTCAATAAAAAAAAAAGATTCCATAAAATAAAGAAGCTCACATTATTGAATATTGGGTAATTGGAAATTCAACGTTAATTTCTTATCACTTTGATTCCCAAAATTCAATCTTTTCACAGAATAAACAGAACAGATTTTCCAGAAAAAAAAATTTTCTTTGATGAAAATGGGCCGTGCATTCGCTCCCACATTTCATGAAATGAAGAAAAGCTACAAAACTGAAGAAACAAACAAGTAGTGTTTCTCCAAGTTTCAAGCAACACAAAGATACTCTTCATGAAAAAAACAAACTCCATAAAATCTACTCCATTGCATGTTCGGTAGATGGAAAAAAAGGTAATTACTATTCACTCTCTTGAAATTCACCATTTTGATTTTTTTTACCGAAACAAATATTATACCATAATTTGTATAACGGTTTCCTGTTGATTCGATGTCCAGTTGGAAAATTTTCGATGGATTTTACCCCCCAAAAATTTGGCTTCGGCCCGTCCCTGGAATTAGGATCTCTGGAACTGGAAGGCTAGAGGTAGAAGGTATGTTAAGAACAGCTTTGTCAGTTGGTACAATAGACCGTAAGGTCGTAGTGAACTCTGATCCCTTCCTAACTCAACAAAAACAGATAGATACTCCTTGTAGATTCCAACTCACCTGAAGTTGCTCCCTCCCTCCAACACAGGGTAGTTGAGCCCGAGCTTACTCTCCGAGGCGAACCCCTTAAGCTCCACCTCCTCCAAAGCGCTCCAGAGCTCGAAATCCGGATACTCCCCAAACGGATCCAGGTTCTCCCTCAAAGTCCCTGAGAACAGGAAGGGTTCCTGCGGGATTACCGAGATCCTCGACCTCAAAGCCTCCAAGGAGACGTCCCGGGTGTCCAAACCATCTATCAGGACGTCTCCTTCGAAGTTGGCCAACCTGAAGATGGCGGTGGTTATGGAAGATTTCCCTGCTCCAGTCCTTCCTACTATCCCTATCTTCTCTTCGGCTCCCACGCTGAAGCTGAGGTCCTTGAGGATGAGGGGTTGGCCTTTGGCGTAGCTCATGGAGACGGACTTGAACTCGATGGTTCCAGCGGAAGGCCAACATTTGGGGGGTTTTCGGGAGTTGTCGGGTTCAGGGTCTAGGCGGCTGTATTCCAGGACTCTTTCGACGGAGGTCATCTGGTTTTCTGTTTCGCTCCATTGTCTGACGCCCCATTGCATGCGGCCGGTCAGGCCCATAGCTTGGGTGATGGACAGGCCGACGTTGCCGCCGAAAGAAGCTGAAACAGGGACAGATGTGAGATATCGTTTCCGCAGATACAGAGTGTCCCAATGTAAGCTAAGCCTATTTGCAACCATACAAGGTATCATACAGGCAGTGCCCATTAGGGGTTTATGGGGAAATGATAACTCGATCAATTTCAAATTTCGTGTAAAGATATGAGCCAGGTAGACCTTCATTTATGAAATACTAGATAATAATAATAATAATAATATAAACTTTATTTAGCATACAGCTATTCGAATACATGAAAATTATACAATATACTATACTATTCATATTACAAAGTGTTGCGGTAAAGAATAGCTCAGTTTGTTTGGTTTCGCTGGGGGTGGACTGTAAGACCCTTTTATGAGTTTTTGAACCAATATTAGCCGTCAAGAGGACGATCACACCGTATAGATGTCACTTACACGGACCTTCCAGAAGCTGGACCTGGGGCTGCCTTCTGTCTTCACGAATAGGCCTATTCGGTGTTCCTCTCTTTCTCCGTACTCCTTCTGGGAGAACTTCCTCCAATCGCACATTCACGCAGCGAGCGGACTTTCTGTTAACCTTACACTAAATAATAGTCACTGTCTAGATTCGATACTAATAATTAACTAACGTCTTTGCGGAATAGTTATTCGACATTAACTTGTTTTCTAAGCGACACTTGATTTATTTCAGCGGGGTGATTTTATAAGCGAACACACTCTCTGACATCCGAAATTCAACAACTCAAGTCTTGATGCCCGTTTTTTTCTTCACATATTTCGCACATGTGTCCAATGACGTCGGTCGCTTCGAAACGTGAGCTATCTTACTTTAACACAAAGTTTAACTATCTTTTATTCCTGAGATATTCACAAACACTTTTGTCAAAACCGCGAATACTTGTCGACCTTTTTATTTCATCAGGGAGTGCATTGTACATTAAAACACCGTCATACAGCAAAGAACCCATCAAAAAACTCTTATTTGTGAAGTCGACATTAAAATTGTCCTTCGTTCTTAATGATAGGGAATGCATTTGGTACCTTGTCGTCAGCATCTCGGTGAGGTAAGATGGAACACCTCTATTGACCATTTTGTAAATGAGGGACAAATTTGCTTTTTTAATGTACTCCTCTATCGACAGCCATTTCAAAGCGCCCAGCATGCATTTGATGGGAGTGTATCTATCACATCCCAAAATTATCCTCATGCATCTGTTCTGAAGGACCTGCAATCTCCGTATATGTTCCTTTGTACAATTTAACAACAAAGAACTACAATAGACAAAATGGGGTTGAACTATACAATTGTACACCAAGAGTCGAGCCCACATGGAGAGATTATATGAAATTCTACCAAAAAATCCTATTTTCTTTCCCAATTTCTTACATAAATAATTTGAAAAATTACAAAAAGTTAATTGCTGATCTAATATGACGCCTAAATACTTCACTTCATTGACAGGTTCAATTAAAATACCATTTATAAAAACATTGTAGTTGCAACTCCTGAACTCATTACAATTTGATTTCGATCCCAGAACCAAGAACTTAGTTTTATCAAAATTTAATTTCAACTTATTCGCACACAACCAATCATATAATATTGCAAGTTCTGAATTCAGTTTTTCTATTATTATGTCATACTTTTGACCAGCCACTGATAGCACTGTATCGTCCGCAATCTATGTACACATGAATGCTGTAACACATCCTGTAAATCATTAACATGAATAAGGTATAAAAGGGGCCCCAGAACACTCCCCTGCGGAACACCACTGTCAACCGATATCTCACCAGAGATGACATTATTTATTTTGGTCCTTTGGTATCTTTTATTTAAATAATCCTTTATCAGATTTAGTGCTCCCCATTTAATGTCATACTTTTCCAATTTGTTTATGAGTATATTACGATCTATTGTTTCAAATGCCCTTTTCAGATGCCCTTTTCAGATCTATAAATACACTGACCACAATTCCTCCACTATTTATTTCTTTTCGCCACTTAGAGTTACCAGTTGGACGGCACTCTCGCAAGAATGATTTTTTCGAAAACCAGACTGTCCCACATATAGCAAATTATTTTTTTCAATATGATCGTGAAGCTGATTCCTGATGACAATTTCAATGATCTTCTCAGTTATTGGCAAAAGATTAATCGGTCTGCAGTCTTCAGGACGCCTTGGAGATACCACTTTTGCAATGGGAACAATGACACCGATCTTGAGGTCCTTCGGAAACTGGCTATTAGAAATCACCAAATTTACCAGGTTCAACAGTGGATACCCTATGACATCAAACAAATCCTTTAACAGTTTTATATTCAAGGAATCATCGGCACTACCTCTGTTTTTTAGTGAAAACACAATCTTCCGAAGTTGGTTGATAGTCACCTTATTGAAACCATCCAGTCTTTCAGGTATAAAATTAATTTCTTGATCACTCAGGAATTGTTTGTATTCTATACTTTCAGCAATATCTCTGATACTATCAACATAATATTTATTGAAATTTTCCTCCACGTTTCCTGTATAACCTTCAAAATTAATTTTTTCTACATCAATTTTTGTTTTATTACAGCCCACTATATGTTTTATTGTTCTCCATATTTGTTTGCTATTGGGTTTCGAGTGATCTATTCTTTCCTTATAATATCTTTTCTTCTTTTGTCTTATAATATTCGTCACTCTATTTCTTTTTTGCTTATAATCTAGCCAATCCTCTCTTTTTTGCGTATATATGAATTTTTTGTAGGCTATGTTCCTCACTTTTTGGGCTTCCTTCACTTCCATATTAATCCAGGGTTTTTTCTTACGAATTTTCCTATGAATAGGGCATATCTCATCCAATGTTGCACTTATATTTCCGATGAAGTTTTTATATACTACATTTACATCAGTTGATGTGGTTTCCCAGTGTTTACCAATCAATTCTTGTATAATAATTCCTAGTGAGTTTTCATCTATTGTTCGTGTATACATATATTCAATCTTTTCTTCATATGAGAAATCCACTCGTGTACCTATTATTTCATGATCTGAAATCATCGGAAAATCCCGCGCTATTTCTTCTAGAGTAAAGTTGTTAGATATTATACAATCAAGGAGAGTAGCAGAATCCCTAACTACACGAGTTGGAGTTTTTACAAGTTGTCTAAAGCCCTGGTCGCATATCTTATTCTTAAATTTATCCGCTATTATGTTTTGCCCTAGGAAATCGATGTTGAAATCACCCATAATTATCGTATCATTCATATTCACAACATCCAAATCCATTAAACCATCGAAGAAGCTCCAAAAATCATTCATGACACCATGGGGGGATCTATATACAGTTCCGATTATCATTGTTTTATTGTTAATTTTAACCTCAAGTAAAAGTGACCAATAATTTGATGCAACGGCCAGTTTGTGGACAACCGTATAGCGAATCATCACGTTCAAATACACAATACAACCTCCAGTATGTCGACTATTAGATTCCAAGATAACATGCATATATCCCGCAATCGCTATCTCGCTTTCCTCAATATTTGCGGTAATGTGTGTCTCGGTCACACCCATGATCATTGGTTTTCTATTATACATAAGTGTACGCAATTCTTCAATATGAGCAGTTAATCCACCAATATTCATACACAAAATATTACACATACCCAATTTATCATTTAATTGCTATTTATAATCAATTTTTGATTTTGTGCGATCCAAAATTTTTTTAAAGGTTGTGCAATCTCTATCAAATACTGTATGATCAAATTGAATGCCTGATATTTTCATAACATCGTGCGCAAATTTACAGTTGGCTCGCGCAACTTCGTCTGCCCATATCGGTTATTGAAATTATTGTTATTAATGTGGGATCCGAGATTTTATTTAGTTATTAGTTAATATTATAGTTTTAAATTTTAACCTACGGCACTGAACTCAAGTGGAGTATTTCCCAGTGCGTTTATCAGACGGTTCGAGGCACTTGACGCTAGACGCTAGATTTCTAGAGAGTTAGCAGGTGTCAATTTCAAAAGTCGAGATTCATGAGAAAATATTAACTTGAGGGTTCCTAGGTCTCGAGGGGAAAAGAGTTCAGGGGGTACTTCGGGAAAAAGAGACAGTCGATTAGAGGATTTTGGGAAGTCGATGAGAGAACGGGAAGAAGGTCGGTCAGAACGTGAATATTAATTAGACGAGGTTCCGAAGAACCGATTAGACGAATCTTTCGATAAAGTGATTAGACGGACACTAATCGAAAGTAAGACGTTAGACGAAATCTTGGAACGCGATTCTTAGACTAAGCGGAATAGACGGAAGCTAGTTCAGAAGTCGTTTAACAAGACTTATAAGACGAAAACATCATAGACGTGCGTTCAGTGACTGAAATCCCGAGTTCTTGTTGTCAGTGTTTTTTTAATTCTTTTCATTAAATATTATACTAAACTACCTGGTGCCTAGTAATTTCCCTAGACACAGTCAAATTTTTACATTAATATTAATTATTATTCCAATATCATCCCCAAACACGAAAAATCTTGAAGAAGCTTAGTTCCTTATTGCCACACCGCCTACCAGATCCGATTGTTTTTCCCTAACTTTTCTCTTATATACGTCTGACCTATACCTAAATAACTGAAACTACAATCCTATAATCAAATAGGGGGTTCTTCACGCAAGATATTATTCGTACACATCAGTTTTACAACAGCTGATAATAGTATTGCTGGGTTGACGTACTTCAATATTTCACAGTTTCACCTAATTGCCTGAAATCGATCGACTCTGAGGGTCATTTTTCACATATCATCGTAAGAATAACATGGGTGATTCACGACTACGCGACGTATGTACTTTGACGAATGGCCCTTATAGCTCTGAGAAACAGGCAATTTTCGACTCGCTTGATATTTTCTCTTTGTTTTATGCTCAAATACCATTAGATTTTTATAAATTATGCTATTCGGATAGATAAACTATATTGATGTCAAGCTTCATCTGAATCCGTTCGGTAGTTTTCACGTGAAAGAGAAATAAACATCTTCACAACCTCACAAACTTTCGTATTTAAAATATTAGTAGGATAGGATTTTCAAATATAAATGACCTCCGCTTTCACCGGAAATATTATCGACTTTCTTATTTCGAATGGAACATCCTGTATATTTTGAATTTTTCGGATAGATTCTCAAATGAGACATTCATTTTATGTATCATTTCCTTTAGCCATCTAGAGCCGTTTTGAGTTATTCACTATTTTTTGAAAAAAATAACAAATTAAGGCTTGTAGAATACTGAAATTTAATGAAAGCACAACGAACAATCTCAGATCTGTTTTTGAAATGGGTTGCCGAAAAGATATTCCACGTCACTCTGTAGAAAAAATAACGTTTTGATATAATAAGTGGTAAAATAGGAGTATCGAAGTTGGTATTCAAAAAAAGCCGAAAACTCGATTTTTTCAAATGGAAATCCTTTTTTTCCCACTCACATATCACTTTGTGAAGAAAAACAAAGTGGAGCCTTTCAAGATTCCCTGTACAAAAATTTACCATTTTCGAGATATTCAAAAATAACTGTTAGCTACGAGCATAATATAATATGTGAGTTTTCAAATATGAGTTCAAAAAAAGATCGAACATACACAATTACCAGACTAGACAATTAAACAACTACCACTTGGACTTCATTCCAACGAATAGAGCCATAAATTCTCCGATCTAACAGGCTGCCGGAGGAAATGAAAAGTGTACAATTTCTAAAACTATTCAAGAGATCACTGAAGGGTCATGTAATATCACTTTCAACCTGTGAAAGTGTTATCTCACTTTCATGAAATTTTTTGCGAAACATATTCATTCTACAGTAACATCGATATATGGATGATTCACCTATAGACTAATGTATTAAATAAATAAATATATCTATGTTCACCCTTTCCTGAGAATCTTTATGGCTTTATGTAAATTATTTCAGGTTTGTTCCAACTCAAGATTTTATCATGTATTGGCAGAATTACATATGTCCCAATATGGAAATCCACCAATGAAGAAACATGAGAAAAATGTTTGGAATTCAATATTCTAATATGATTTATCTGAATAAAATTGTGGTTAATCATGGAAATTATTGATTTTTCGATTCACATAGTTGAAAATGAACGTAAATACAATGTAGCGAAGGGGACTATCGAGAACTGATATCCGATCCTCAATTATTCAGACGTCCGGAGATAAACGAATAATTTCCATTCGGACTCTGTGAAATGAAAAATGCTCCAGACCTTATATCAGTTATTATAAATATCCGTACGGAATGGGCTCCACTTTGGGATCTCAGCAGAAAAATCGTGAGATGGAAAATCTTTGCTGAATTGCAAAATTAAGTTAAGACGTGGTCAAAGCACGCCTAATTCAGAGAAGGGGAGAAAAATTTTCTGGTTTCACCAAACCTGATTGGTACTACCCAAAAATGTTTGGTGAGGGGGGACCACCCACCAGAGTTGAAAAGTAAATTGGTTTTCTAAGGAAGAATTCAGTAGACCTGGGGACGACGGTTTCGTGAAGGTCTCCAGGTTGCTCGGAGGAAGGTCGGGAAGTGTTCATCTAGGGAATTCGGACGGAAAAGACATCCTTAGATTACTCGGAAGACGGAGAAAGCCGTCGGGGAATGGTAGAGTCCAAATTATGGTTATTCGGGAATATTAAGTCGTTTCGAAGGGTGAAACGGGAACGTTTTAAGTACGTTAAGGGAATAACGTAAAGGTTTCATGTCGTAGTTGACGGATTAGTAGGTAGCTTCGAGAACGAGGAAAACGAAGTAGTGGACGTTTGTATTAAGGGGATTTTTTCTTGTGTTGTTCAGTTAGGATTTTCGAGTCGGGAAGCGCGATCGGAAATCAGGGTAGCGGTTCGCAAAAACGGGAGTGAATCGTGGCGGGAGTGATTTATTTCAGAGGAATGGATTACATACCAGCGAGGGAGATCAAAAGGTTAGAACATTCCAATTTTAATTGATGAGGATGGTTTGAGTCCAAGAGTCTTGCCCTCTCTCACCTCCTATCAGTTCACAGCTTAATTTCTTAGTATTATGTTATTTTGGATTTTTAGGTGATTAGGTAACCCAGGGGATAGGGAACTTATATTTTTTTCATGAATGTTTTTTTATACCGTCTGAGGTACAGACAAAGGGATTAATTAGTTATTTCATTATATTTTTGTTGGTATTTTGGAGAATAGATTTTTTTTTGTTAAGGTACTTCATTGGTTTCAATTATCCCTAAACCTCAGAACCCTCTAGAAGAAAAGTAACACCAAGACCCCCTCATTTCTGCAGAAGGCCGTACCCACCCTCTCTCCGAGTCGGAGAGAGCACAAATTTTGTTGTTAGGTTGACGTGAAGCCGCTCTCATTTGTCAACCCTCTTAACATCTAGACAACCCCTTGTGAACAAAGTCACTTTTCAAACAAAAAGGACAATTCTCATATAGGGATGTCTATTACAAAATTTCATTTTACGTTTTGCATTATAATTTGAGCTATCGATATGTATGTCATATTTTCCCAAAAATTACTCGTCATTTTCATTATAAACAGTAAAAAAACTAGTGGTCGTTTACTTTGGACAATAAACTGATTTTTGGGAAATATGTCAACAATAGAAGAATGGATGAATATTTTGAATGGAGTCATAGTGATTTTTATGAAAGGGCGAACATAGATCATATTAAATTATGTTCGTACCTAGCTGAAAGTTATTTCTGTCTAATAATCTGGCACCTTTTCATTGGAATCTTCGTAAGAGCGGCTTTCCTTCGACAAAAGGTGGATTACCATTAATTTAGAGATGTTAAAAAAAGATATAATTTATAGGTATCGGCTCGTTGCACGAAAAACGAGACTTTATGTGTTGGATATTTTTCCAGGCATTCTCTAGTTATCAAAATAAAATTAATCTGACTAATTTTCGATAATATAATAACAAAAAGAAAATAAGAACAATTCTACACCCGCATAACAATAAAGTTTCCTACACGTGTTTCAAAATACAATAATTTACATAAATTGCAAAAACTCACACACGATCTACTGTACAATTTCATTTTGGTTATAAGATCTATTTCAATTAACTGAACATAAAATAAAAAAAATCTTATTCTTTGGAAGATTCAGGACTCTGGACTGATTGAAATTTGAATCTTAGAAGTAAACGTGTCAATCGGAAAAATCTGACCTTTTTACTCTGCCTTTTTCTGATAATGGTTTTCTCCATTAAATCCACAAAGCGATCCTTTTCCTTCGCCCAACTTACACCGTTTTCTCGTAGGCACTTTTGTCTCGGTTTCGCAATATCCCGACGAGTCCGTGACTTTAAAATACAAAATCCCACTTCAATTAACCCTTTTCACTACTATTCTCGGAATAGCTGAATACAAAACACGTCTTCGTTAAGACCTAACACTTTACCTATTATTCTCAAGAAATCTACAAGTCCCGCTTGAGAATTAAACTCTAACTGTGAAATTTACTATTTCACACCCAAAAACCGAGCAAGTCAAACTTCGCGATCAATAGTCGTGAGCACGTCGAAGAAACCTTTTCTGTTCTTTTTCCGAACACTACTGACTAATTTCGATCATTGTAATACCGAATTTTTCTCCGCACCTTTTTGGTGGTACCTTATTTAAAAATCGTTGTTTTTACCCTCCTATTGATCAATTGCTACATCTATGGGCGTTTCTTACCCACAACACAAATATCTGCGTTTTTGTTATGTTTAATGTCACGAACTCATCTCGAACCTGACAAGTATCCATCAATACCTTACTTGATTTTAACAATCCTGAATATCCCAAAAATACTTGCACACGTCCGACCTCTCGGCGTCGAACGTTCAATAACTAACACCATGAGGCTTTTGTCACCGTGAGTGGTCTAATTTTCGCCCGTCTTATCAGTCGAAACTTTTCATAAATTTGCCACATACTGTATCACAACATAGGAATTCTCATAATTCAGGCGCCTATTCGGCCTTTCGATGGCCATGTATTTTTGTTTTTTGTTTCCAAAGAATGATCTAGAAAATTCAACGTTTCCCGATTATTTCAACTGATTTCTCGATATATTAATCCACATTTATTACATCCGAATTTCCCGAAAATGGGAACCCCCCCTCACAGTATATCCTTTCTCTACAGAGTGACGTCGAATATTTTTTCGGTGACCCATTTCAAAAAACATTATTGAATTATCAGGGTTCTACAAGCCTCAATTTGTAATTTTTCTCAAAAAATAGTGAACAACTAGAAAACAGCTCTAGATGGCTATAATGAATGTAAAAACTGAATATGGCATTCGAATATCTATCCGAAAAAGTCATAAATAGAGGGTGTTCCATTTGAAATAAGGAAGTTGATACCATTTCCGTTGAAAGTGGAAGTCATTTATATTTAAAAATATCTCATGATTTGTGGTTCACTTAGCTTATATCTCCACATGAAATTTGAAATTGATCGAATCATCATTTCCCCATAAACTCCTAATGAGCACTCTCCGTGGGATACCCAGTATACAGGGTGAGTCGGGAGGAACGGCCCAATCTTCGTGTGTGTATTCTACAGGTCGAAATAATTTTCAAAAAACTCATATGTTGTTATTCGATTCTCATTTTTTCTCAAACTACATTTTCTACATTAAAATGGTTTTATTTATAGCATTTTTCTAATAAACGCTCAAAAATATTACGTTACTTCCTCGGACTATCACTTGTTTCTATCAATGGCATACATTGCCGGTCTTATGAAAAAGTAAAACTCGTAGATCGATTCAAAAGATGACCAGCTTCTTCAACGCGGGATTCGTATGCTGCCCTAAAGATGGGAGGAAGTAGTGGCCAGCAGTGGACAATACTTTTAATCATAAATGTATAACCAGTGTTTTACAACTAAATCACGAATTTCAGGAAAAAAAGGCGGAAGCAAAGTTGTACAACATTTTCGTTTTTGAAGGTTGGAGAATTTCACATTTTTTTCTTTTTTTCCATCCCTCAACGCATTCGTAGATGACAATCGAAATGAACATTGCATCTACACTGACCTGTGAAAAAAGTTGACACAGTGACAATGGCCACGTACACGATGCAGTTCAGATCGAGCAAAAGACCAAAGGCCCTGTTGCAAGACAAGAACAGGTAGTAGGCTGCTGTGTGCATATCCTGGTGGTCGTCAAACTCTTCAGTTAACCTGTCCTGACGCTCGAAGGCCCTTATGGTGGCCAGGCCCTGAAGAGACGCCGCCAAGTGGGAGAATATCGGGCTCCTGACTGAAAAAAAAAACATTCATGGGGGAATCTTCGAGTTGCATAATAATATGGACTAGTGAAAATCTAGATCATGAAGTAAACTGCAGGAAACGTGCTGCCATCGAACCAACGTAGCAATAGACTAGTTTCTGGGTTGTTACCCATCATCAGTACTGCTTAACGTCTTCGTCGATGACAACCAAAATGAGCCGCAGACCTGAATTCAATGCTGTTAGGCACTTTCCAGAAATGAAAAAGAAAAGTGCCATCTAGCGGAGAAACGTCTGCACCTCACTCCCACAGAAACTCTTCATGTGAGTTGTATGTCTGAATACGCACCTGTTCCCTCTATACGTTTGACGCTCCTGCTGGTCTTGATGTAGTAACGTTTGTAGCAGTAGAAGAGTGCCATGATGACGAAGGTTGGGATCAACATCCAGAGGTTGATGGAAGCTAGGATGGCGGAAACTGCCAATACTGTTATACCTATCTGAAAAATGTCTTAATGATTATTGTATATGGTGTCTCATTTAAGAGTGTTCACCCTCAATAACTCAACAACGAATCAGAACTTGTGAAAACAATCAGATAGGTCTATTTTTGATGACAGAGGGATATGATCTGGGATACAAAGCTTGTTTCTACTAGCAACCCCCTGGAGGGGGGAATTTGAATAGGGAAAGTGGGTAGTTTTGCAGCACAAATGTATGCATGTATTCAAATTTGTATGGACCTGCTGTTTGTGTTCTTATAAAGTGGATATTCACAAAGTTACGTTGTATTTTTTATGGAATTATAGTACCGATAAAACTAATTGAAACACAGATGTTCTAGATATCTACTGAAATATTGTCTGAGAGGTCTTTGCATATTCCTGAAAACTTAATTTGGGTTTTCTCTCCCAGTCTCTGAAACAAAAAAAAATTAGAAACTTTTTTAAAAATAGAAGAAAGAAGTCTGCGTGAAAATTTGAGCACTAATTTGTCAGGGACCAAAACTTTACAAGAAGAAATTGTTGCATAACAATGAACAAAAAGAAAACACTTTGACATCTGAAGCGTAACGTTTCGGAGTCTGAATCAGACTCCTTCGTCAGACAATTACTAGTTTTCATATAACTTCGTAGAATCGTGACAATAGGCGATTTCGATTGACTTTGGTTCTTGGTTGGTTCATAGATTGGTCAGTTTTGGACCAATCGCATTCGAATGACATACTGGTGAAGTCTCAAATCAGCTGTTTCTCCGAAATTTGAACCGAATTCGAAAGCGCAGTTCGTTTGACGTTTTCATTTATGAACCGAGCGGTCAACCGTTTACCATTCGAAATCGACTTATTTTTTGATTTTTCGATTGACTTTTGTCAATATATGATGAACATAGATTAATCTTGATGACCAGATGTTGGTATCGTTATTTTATTTAAAAATTTCCTGAAATAGTTCTTTTTTCAATAAATCCATCCAAATTCGATCTATTCCTACTGAACAATTGGCGAGATTATTAGCCTCATCCAACAAAATACAAGCTCTTTCCTTGAATTTTTTTTTATAATTATGTATCGAGTTCAATCATTAGAATTTTGTGCCATTCGAATCCATCATGTGATTGCCGGTATTGGAACACACATGATCTGCTATCTATCAATCTCTCTATTTTTTATGTTATTCTTATGTTCACGTTATCTAATTTCTATTGGTCTTGATAATTCTCCTGTGAAAGATTTTCCACAAATAAAGAGAATATTGTGAATACAATTTCTTGATTTTTGGTTCTCATTCGAAGGTTTAGTTTTCCTTCATAAAGATCGCAAATTATTTTTTGTTTTGAAAACAGTTCTTATGTTGAATTTAGAACCAATTGTTTTGATTTTTTCTGAAAGTCCCTTAACATAAGGAATCAAATTCATTAAATTGATTGTTCTTGACGATTTGTTGTTGGTTCCTGATTGTTATTATCATTTTGATTTCAAGTGACCCCATAGAAAAAAATCTGCTTGCAATCTAATGGTGAGAAAAATGAGAATTGGTGGTAAATTTTTGCTAATACTGTTTGTTGAAAATATTTTTGTTCCAGTTGAAATTATACGCCCATGTAGAACAAACACCCTGTTACTTCGTGAATACCGACTTTATAAAACATAAACTGGAGGTTAATACAAATTTAACTTCATGCATACATTTATGCCAAAAAATTACTCTGTTCCCCTATTCAAATTCTTGATGCGGTTGCTAGTAGAAACAAGCTTTGATTTCAAGATCCCTGTTGAGAAAAATCGACCTGTCTGAGTTATTTCACAAAGTCTACTTCGTTGTTCAGTTTTTGGAGGTGTACACTTTTAAATTAGACAACCTATATTATATACAGAGTGTCCCTTAATTAGACCGACAAACCTCTCGTGAATGTTCTAGACATTATTTGAGACACTTTTGACCAAAATCAAATGATACAAAAAATAATAGTTAAAGGCTTTCATGCCCGGATATCCAAATGTTGAAAGAGTCTTTTGGGCTTATTGGCCGTGGTTTGTTAGGGATGATTTCACCTAACGTTTCGCCTACAACTACGATAGGCCTCTTCAGAGGATTCTTGGTCTAACATTGTATTCTATTATTCCATTATTCCTAATGGACCACGGCCAATAAGCCCGGAAGACTCTTTCAATATAAATACGAGAATGCTTCTCTAAGAAGCTAGTGCTCTGTGAAGATTGCCTTCCAGGCAACACTTTTTGTCACATATCTCCAAAAAAAGTTTGAATTTTACACATTGGTTAATATTAGAAGTATGCATCGAATGTTCTGAGTGAATGTTTTTCATTTTTGAAACATAGATGAATTCAAAATAGTAATCATCGAAATGAATACCATTTTCAATTCCCAGGCTCAGAGATCTTTTATCATGAGGTTGGAGAAATGATATTAGATTTTGTCACTGAGATGAGAGATATACCGGTTTCGGCCTTGTTGGGCCTCATCAGTATCCCGCACATCTCAGGACAAAATCTTCATAAAAAACTTCGAAATTTGAAGCAATTGGTTGTGAAGTAATGAGTAAAATATTACAAAGTACTAAGGTGGTGACATCCAATTGCGTCAAAATGAAGTTTCACATCTCCAATCAAATGCAAAAAAAGAAATCTGTACTTCCTCTTTCACTGAATGAGATTTTAGCAGTGGCTCTATTCAGGGCCCGCTTGCTAGTTTCTCAAAGTGATGGAAACGCCCAATTCTTTTTGTGACAGTGAAGCCAGATGTTTTTAAGAAAAAGAAACTTCCTTGCCTTTACGAAGGCACATCGAGAACATTTTTGAAACATATATGAATTCAAAATAGTAATCATCGAAATGAATACCATTTTCAATTCCCAGGCTCAGAGATCTTTTATCATAAGGTTGGAGAAATGATATTAGATTTTGTCACTGAGATGAGATATATACCGGTTTCGGTTTTCGAAGTTTTTTATTAAGATTTTGTCCTGAGATGTGCGGGATACTGATGAGGCCCAACAAGGCCGAAACCGGTATATCTCTCATCTCAGTGACAAAATCTAATATCATTTCTCCAACCTCATGATAAAAGATCTCTGAGCCTGGGAATTGAAAATGGTATTCATTTCGATGATTACTATTTTGAATTCATCTATGTTTCGAAAATGTTCTCGATGTGCCTTCGTAAAGGCAAAGAATTTGCAGGGGGCGAAGGATATAGTTCAGGACAACTTTTTTCTCTTTCATTATTTTACAAGTTTCACATCAAATTCATGAACTTTAATATCTTTTCTTGAAAATAGTTACTCTTGTGTGGCATCGGTTTTGATGAAAATCGATTATTTTCGTTCGCTACGCTCGTTATGTGAAAATTTCTTCGACTTGATTTCAATATTTTCATGAAAGCTTCGCCTCATAATACAGTTTATTAATTAATTCATCAAGTCATCTCCAGTGAGCTCTAGCTCCTTGACGAAGAATTTTCGCATTAAATGATTTTGGTCGAAAGTGCCCAAAATAATATCTAGAGCATTTACTAAAGGTTCTAAGTATGGGAAACCGTGTATATTATATTTAGCATGCTCTCACCTCTATACTATCCAATAGCAGCATCGGCAGGAGCTCATCGATGGCCCCTATATCCTTCGAGAACCTGTTAAGTATCCTCCCTGAAGGGTTCGTGTCGAAAAAACGCATGGGCGCCTTTGCTATCACCCGAAACATGTTGTTGTGCAGATGGGTGGATGAGCTGAGGCAGTACTGGAAGAACGCGGTGGATCTGACCAGTGTCACAACCACCAGAACCAGGATGCAAGTCGTGTATATGTAAATGCAGAGTTCTGTGCTCAACACGGATTGATAGTGGGCGTAGGTTGAGCCTGGAAATGTTCCGTTTGGATTTGCGTCTTCGTTACTCGAATTGGGTGTTTATTTGTGGCCTTGTACTGCTCCAAATTGACCCTGAAAGTATGCTGAGCTCCAATAAAGGAATAAATAAGTTCTTCGACAAATCTAGTCGCAGTTGCAAACAAGTTGTATACTGCTCTAGCCGATGATTATCG
Source organism: Hippodamia convergens (assembly GCA_038502775.1). NCBI lineage: Eukaryota > Metazoa > Arthropoda > Insecta > Coleoptera > Coccinellidae > Hippodamia > Hippodamia convergens. The sequence continues at coordinate 2,125,401 of CM076612.1, read as the reverse complement.
AATAATTTTTTCAACTATAACGATGTGAGGTTGCCAGTTGCCATACTTGAACTTGCATTGCCACACTATAAAAAAATCTACAATCTGAAATCATAATCTTTAACTCCTATTTGTTCACGATGCGAAAAAGACAAAAGTGCTTCCAAAAAACACAAAGTATCATGAAGTGATATTTCGTTGAAAATTATTCAGGCTATTTCAATTATCTGTGTGGTCGTGGGTTGATTCATATTTCCTCTTTGGAAATGAAGAATGTCTGGATGCCAATACTAAGATCTGAGTTGAGGAGGACGAACTTGGTCCAAGGCAGAAATTAATCTTGAAAACGCATCAGACTCGATCCAACCTAAACTATTGCTCATACTATCTGCTCAGAAAGATGTCAAGTCAAGAAGTCAAGGTGGCCTTCACCACAAAAATAATACTCAATTTATAACTCAAATTGTATAATAATTCCCTGCTTCGGTAGACTAGAGCTTGTGGTTATACAGGGTGGCCATTTGAAAACGAAATAGACGAGATTACAGACGAAATAAATTTTTTCGATAGAAATGCTCGGACAGGTCGATTTCTGTTTCGAAGGGGACAACTTGAGATGTAGGTTACGGACGCATAGCGCTTCAACCCTTGCTACTACAACCCTCACCCCCAATTTTTGAATAGGGGAGATGGGGTGAGTGATACCTCATTTGAAAGGTTTTTCACAAAAAAACACTACAAGTGCCATGAAAACACCACTTCATTTTCAAATGCTTAGTCAAGAATATTTCAAGAACTAATGCATAAAATGAAAAAACAATTGAACTGTGCTGAAATCAGTATAAAAATACCTTTCAAATGAGGTATCACTCACCCCATCTTCCCTATTCGAAAATTGGGGTCGAGGGTTGTACTAGCAAGGGTTGAAGCGCTATGCGTCCGTAACCTACATCTCAAGTTGTCCCCCTCGAAACAGAAATCGACCTGTCCGAGCATTTCTACCGAAAAATGTTATTTCGTCTGTAATCTCGTCTGTTTCGTTTTCAAATGGCCACCCTGTATAGTTCAAAATGGTCATAGATGAATACTAATATAGATAGGAGAGTTCGTAGAAATTTTGGAACCGTGTTTACAGTGACATCTATCGGCCTGGAAGGAAGTACAAATGGTTTTGGACATCATTAAATATCCGAAAATTGGCATTTCATAGATAGATTTGTTGCGCAATAGATTTATTGAAATCTTGAGATTCATTGAGATTTTAAATGATTCGTACTTCCTTCCATTCCGATAGATGTCGCTCTAAACACACTTTCATATTTTGAGAGAGTTTCTAATAAATGTAAAAGCAATCAACTCTCCGTTTCAACCATTTTTGAATTGCTTGAGAGTCCTACAGTAGCATATATATCATATGGTAATGGAGTCTTGATCTTGTCCTTCAAATGTGCTTGGTTGGAAAAAACAGATTTCTGCTATTTTTCTCTGGTGTCATCTATTAACCATTGTCAAATACCGACATTAATTGTTTCCAGGTTAAAAGATAGCGCCAAAATATGGTTCCTGCCATTACTAGGCCAGTTTCCTATCTATATAAGTATATAGTATTAATCTATGAAAATGGTTATGCTCTTTGACAAATCTGTTCCCACCACACCCTTCACAACTCGCTTTCCAATTCCAGAGATCCAATATCTGGTAAGGCTTCAGCGAGGCTAATTCCTCACTCCTACAAGTTTCTTGGCCAAGGCATTGTTCCCTTCAGCCAAAAATAGCAGAGCATTCCGTGACTAAATCTACACTGGTCGGTGCTTGATAAGCCATTCTCAATAGATGTTTTCTGAGACTTATGACAGGATGTTGTTAGTTCTTAGTAAGATCCAGATATCTTTTGGATCTCGTAGTTCCAATGTTCCGAAGGAACTTTTTAGAGTGAAACATCCTTTCAGATTTCTCTTTCGACTTTCTCCTTCTCCAGAAACTCCTTCGTATTGGTACATTTTTCTATATCATAGAAAGGTTCGGGGCCAGTGGGATTCTTTAGTGCAGCCTCTCTGGCAAGTGCATTGGCCTTTCCGTTTCTTTCGATCTCCGAATGACTGGGGAACCCAGATTGAAGAGATCTTATTTTTCTTGTCTAACTCATTGAGTTTGCTCCGGCAACTTCGAGTCAATGACTGAGGAGCTCTTTCCTTTAACAATAGCTAGAATAGTGCTTAAATAGAGTGGAATTTTAGAAATTGCAAATCGGATAACTTACATCGGAATACCCACACTGTAATTGCAAAATTGAAAAAGTTTGGAGTCCGGACAGAACAAGTTTGGCGAACAATGGTCTTTATCAGGAGCAACAGCAATACTCTAGAGAGGGCAGGTGAATGCTTGTCGAAACGTCGGTATAAACAATCAACCACACAGATAATGGAAACAGCCATAATAATCTTGAACGCTCACGATATAAAAAACTAAAAACAAATTCAGGTTATTAGAAGACTCGCTCAACCCTCCTGTAAAAACTTTACAATCCCTTATTGCCTCGATTCAACCACTCTCACGGTCCTATTCCAAATCTGATTGATCGTTGGTCGATCGCGACCTTCGAAGTTGAGTCACGTGACAAAGGGTTCTCGCGTACATGTAGATTTAATAATTTTTTAGCCTGTCATAGTTTTCATCATTTCTTTTGTATATAGGAGAATGAATTTCTCATGAAAACCTACTCAAATAAATTCTCTACACCATAGTGGAAATTTCATCTAAGTGGAACATCTGGTTCCTGAGTTCTGTGAAGACTAACGAACACACGGACTTTCACATTTATACAGGGTGTTTCCTAGTTGAATGTCAATATTTATGGAGTGTTTTTTGGGTCAGTTTCATTATAAAATTTTCGAATGAACATATGTCCTAAACGTTTTACCTTTTCAGATACAGGGTGTTAAAGTTTTCAAAAATAAATCATTTATTATTACTATCTACACTACCATCATTTTAATGAAATTTGTCATACATGTACTATGAATCAAGAGTCATTTTTTGATGTATCGCTTTTTCAATATCCACCAGTGCCTTTCGTACAGGGTGATTGATTTATCTTGGTAACCCCAATTTTCTCGAAAACATCCGAATTTTCTTTCATTCTGTGAATCGCGCTTTGAACAAGTCAATGTCGACTTGAGATGTGTATGAAAATCTTTGGAATAAATAAAGACGCCAGGCGTCACGGCGCTATCAAAAGTTATTTCTCCAGGGACATCCCTTTTTCATCATGTCATTCGAAAGATTAGAGATTTTGACCAAAGTAACTTATAATGAAATAGGGGAATGATATAACCTATGTATGGAGATCATAATGGCCGGTATATAGAACATATGAATTGAAATGTTCCGTTTGTTTAAAAAAAAATGTTTATTTTTATAAGATATAATATTCGATGAATATAATAATAGAGAAATAGTTTGTTACGAAGCCTACTTCATTTTACGAAACAGAACCATATCTAGGTCATCTAGACATTATGGATCCATATATGAGTTATATCATTTCCCTATTTCATTATGAGTAACTTTGGTCAAAATATAAGGGTATATTCTTGATCTCAATATCTCTTCACAATGGCAGCGTTGTGACATGAAGCTCCATTTTTCCATATCCACACATTTGATTTTATTTGAAGAGGCAGATTTTCCAGGAAACTAACCTTCTTGAATTCAAGGCAAAAAATTATATCCATGTCTGCAAATAAAGGCATACTACCACAATACAGAAAAAAATGAATGGAATAGAATTAACATAAAACACGCTGCAGATCGCTGACGGTTAAAAATGGATGAAAATTGTATTCGAAAAAAAATTCTTAATGGAATTATCTTTCGAATGACATGATAAAAAAAAGGTATGTCCCTGGAGAAAAATTTTTGATAGCACTGTGACGCCTGGCGTCTTTATGCATTCCGCAGATTTTTATGCACATCTCAAGGCGACATCGATTTGTGCAAAACACCATTCACAGAATGAAAAAATGTTCGGACGTTTTCGAGAAAATTGGGGTTACCAAAATTAGTGAATCACCCTGTACGTATTTTTGAAACATAGATGAATTCAAAATAGTAATCATCGAAATGAATACGTAATTTAACTTTCCTATTTTGGCAGACATTGATGGTACGCCATAGATTTTTCCTGAAATGAAAATTAATTTTCTATTTCAGTATCATAATGAGTTAATTACAGTACTGAAAGTAGTGCTGTAATGGAACTCATTACAGCACTGTTTTAAATTATATTTTTCGTCATGTGGTTGTCAGTACTGACCTCAGATCCTATCAATTTTCAAATCATATCAATTGAAATTCTGTAATCTGTCAAATTTCGTAAATCACATCAACTGCCAAGATACAATACAAAAGTCACTGATTTGAACTTTTATTTGAATTTCGAGAATATTTAACAAAACTTGACTGAAATAGAGAAAATATCGCTTGATACTCGTTGCAGAAGGCAATTCCAACACTCATGCTTTCAAAAACTCGCTCGTTTTCCAATTTCGCATTCGTGTTGGAATAGGAGATCATTCAGCAACTTGTTTTAGAACATACTATTTTGAAATTCCCTATCATTTCTTGCCCAAGTTGATCACCTGACTTTTTTCAATCCGATGCACGTTTTTCGTTGAAAAAAATAAGAACCGTTTCTCTGCATGATCATTACAATATCGTTGATATATACATATGAAAATATCACCATGCAGAGATATACGTAGATTTATTTCTTTTTCAAATGAAACCCGTGCATCAGACTAAAAAAATTTAAGGAATCAAATTGTGAATATTAATAATAAATCTTTTATATTCGAAAAATTCACCACCTTATATCTCAAAAGGTGAGACGTTCAGGACATATGTTCATATGGAGTTTTTTTCTTAAGATGGGCCCAAAAATCATAAATATAGACATTCAATGGGGAAACACCCTGTATATTAGTAGTATGAATCGAAGAGAATGGGCCTTACCAGAAAGTCACGAAGTAATCCGCCGAAGAAGCCCACATCTGAGTCACGAAAAACATCAGTATCACCGGAACGTACACATACCAACTTCCTCCAGCCTTGAAATACTCCTTGTAAACGTCCGAGGACATCGCCCCTGTACTCATGCTCTCCTTCATCTCCCCCTGAACCTCCCCACTCCCCCCTCCCTTCCCCCTCACCACCACCTTATCCGCAACCTCCAGATCTCTCTTCTCATCTCCCTCCTCCTCAGGGTACCTGCAGAGGAACTCCACGTCTTCTCGTAAATCTTGATACGTACCAGAACGCACTAAGACTCCGTTGTCCATGACCAGTATGCGGTCCATGGTCTTCAGGTATTGCAGCTGGTGGGTGACCAGCAACACGCATTTGTCTGAGAGGTACCCCCGGATGCATTGGTCGTAGAGTTGTCTTCCTACGATTGAGTCTACAGCGCTTAGAGGGTCGTCTAAGAGGTAAATATCAGCTTGCCTGTACACAGCTCTTGCTAGGTTTATCCTTGCTTTTTGTCCACCACTCAACATCACCCCTTTTTCACCCACAACGCTCATGTCACCCATGGGGAACTCTTCAAGGTCCTTGTGAAGCCCACAGACCTTCAACACTTCCTTGTACCTCTCGCTCTTAAAGCAATCACCGAATAAGATGTTCTGGAGAATGGTACCCTTGAAAAGCCAGGGTTCTTGAGAAGCATACGAGATTTTACCGTTGATGTGCAGAGTTCCTTCACTTATCGGAAGCTCCTGGAGAATTGTGTTAACCAAGGTAGTCTTACCACTTCCTACAGCTCCTATAACAGCGAATTTATCTGTAGATTTCATCTCCAAATTAACTCCTTCAACAGAACTCCCATTATCGTTCCAAAACGCCGTTACTCCAGACAGTTTTAACACCACTTCCTTGCGTTCTCCTTGTGTCCCATCAATCTTAAAGGGTATTTTCGGCCGGAGGACCTCTCCAAGAGCCAAAAAGGATTCTATCCTACGACAAGACACCCTGCACTCTGCGAAGGTGGATATGGAGTCCGGAAAATTGACTGAGACGGTCTTGGTGAGGTTGTTGTAAAAAGAGGTGATCACGAAGACGTATTGGGCGACTGGGGTTTGGCCGTTGAGCACGAAGAACAGGATGCACACGAACTGGGCAGTCCTGCTCATGTACATGCTGTAGGAGTGCATGAATGCGTTGACGTAGGCTGCGCCTCTGATTTGCTTGATTTCTAACCTATAAAAGAAGGATGTCTATGAATTACTGCACCTTTGAGCGAGATTCTTAGGATAACAGCTTTGATTTCTTCAACATGTAATCCACAAAGTATATAGGCAGGGCAAAATTGGTGATATCTGAACTACAACTTTTCAACCGTGAAAGAGAGAGGAGAATGAATGACACATTATGGTGGTATTTTTTTAAAGAAACTGATAATGCCACCTGTGCACTTTTTGGAGATGTTATTATTTCCAGGGCCCTATATAAGATGAAAACTATTCTTACGTGGCGAAGCTAAAAAAAATTGAAAGCACTGAGATTAAGCACAAACTTGGTATTTTTCGAATGGAACACTGTAATTTTATCGTCAAATTTTTGCAATATTTTTTTCTGAATACATTGATGTATCACAACCTTACCTTTAATAAATTTAAGGTTCAAAAATCAGAGGAATCCATATTTATGTGTATTTTTTGGATAGTAGGCCATGAGTTCTTTCACGCATGCATTTAATTATTACTTTTTTGAAACGGAATGTAACTTGAAAATTTTCATTCTATTATATTGGAACATAAACTTAAAATATCACCCTTTAACATAAAACAAAAATGTTGTAAACGAAAGAAATTTCAATATTAACAATGAAATTTTTTATGAATATCAAACTTCTATACATGTGTGGAATAATTCATGTCTCACTATGAAACAGAACACATATAAATAGGGATTCTCTTGATTTTCGAAATTCATTCAATGTTGGGTTGTATTAAAAAAAAAATTTAAAAAATTTGACATTAAAATATACGGGATGTTACATTCGAAAAATACCAAGTGATCTGGGAAAAAAATTTTAACTACGCCACTGACTTCTACGTGAAATATCTATGATAAGCTGTTGAAAATTGAGCATTGCACCCCTCAGACCTCATCCTCCGCTACGCCTATGGTTCGATCGCAGAGCCACCCCAACTCCACTTCGAAGCTCTATGATCAGCTGATTGACTTATCACGTTAAATAAACCTACCTCTATGTGCTAATCAGTTGACAGCTTAACTCATGCTCATTAATTGAATCAATTAATCTTCCCTTTTTCTGTATCCAGCTCTGACTGTGAAAAGACCTTCTCTAGTGCTACTCTTGTAACTTAAAATTTTCAAAAAGTCACTTCGCTGAATAATTGATCATCTCGTTAATTTTCTTGGAGTAACTAATTTCATTGCATATTTCATGTTATTTTCCTGATTTTCATAAAGCTTGAAAATTTGTCCACGTTTCAGATCATGAAAATCTATAAAAATATTGGTAATTCTCTCACACTTTATTCTAATAATATCTCTATTGCGTTGAACAAATGCATTGGACTTTGTTCTGTTCTTATTTTGTATATATGTATATATGTTTATTCCCCCTTAAATTCATTATCTTAATTGTCACGATGCAATTGTTATGCTTGGATGGTGGTCTCGATATTGAGCTTTGTTGCAACTTTGTCTTGCTGTCATGCGCTAGAAGTCGATATGGCTTACTGAGGCCAGTTAAAAGGAAGAAGACAAGGGCCACCCCCCTTCCACACTAAGGGCGGACCAGAGACTCTCTCTAGCACTTCAACAACGAGACCAGTATCATATACCATCCAGCAGAGTCAGTTCATAGATACACAGTACCACGATTTTGCCACGTTGTCCTACCGGTAATGGTAAGTCTATATCATACTTATAGTGTTTTGTCAGCGTATACTAAGTCTTGTGATTCCTGGTACAAACTGTTTCGATTGTGAATTTCATTGAATACCATCACGAACTAGCGAATCCGATGATTTTACACTCTTGCATTTAATAGCAATTAAAACAGACTTCTCTAGGACATATATTTTGGTATATTTCCTGCAGTTCTCTAGATTTTACACATATCTCTTGACTCCCCACATGGAAGTAATTGGTTGCTCCAAGAATGAACATTAACTGTGGTAATAAATCCTGATTTGGTATATTCTCATGTTCTTCTTAATATTTCAATGTATTTATTTCATTTCTCAACTATTCACTTCTCATAACGCTTGCTAATTATTGTTCTCGAGTTTCAGATGATTGAAAATCCTCAAACGCAAAGGTAAATTATGGAATGAGTCTTCTCTCTCGATAAAACCAAGTGAACTTCTCTGAAGTATTTGAACTATCAAGTAGCTCAAACATTGAACCTGATTGAAGGTCTCAATCCCTGCTTCACCTTGAGCGGTCTTCTCAAATATTGATAAAACTATTCAACTGGTATGATCTCCTCATTATACATAGGAAATTCTTAATTTCATTCGTCTGAGGCACTTAGCAAGTAAGATCTCAAGCCTTCTGTTTCCTCGAATCAATGGGTTGGTGATTCTAATTCATACATATTACACTCATGTTATAATCCTCATAATTGTCAATTGTAGATTCTATTTTTTTGATGAACACTAACCCTGCTTACTAAAAGCAGTTTGTCATTGTAAATGTCCTCTGAATTGATTAATCAGCATTCTCTTTACAGACCAACCTTATAGATCATAAATTTTTATTTCTCAATCATGATATTTTCACATTTGTAATAATCTCAATGAAGAACAGACTTAGACTACTAAGTTTTCAATACACGTATATCCTCTAAGGCCTGATCCCACTTTTATTACAACTCGGCATACTCTAACAATTCATTATTCAACCTTCTGTTTTTCTGATGAAATAAAGAGGCCCTCGCAATCAATTTCAATTGCATCATCATGGTAAACGTTGAGTACAATTTAGAATTAATGGAACTATCTCAAAGTCAAAATGTTTTTACACTACCATCTCTAACTCAATTATCTGGATACAGTCCTCAACAGTATTTTACTAAATCAGAACAACCCCGATTTTGAACATAAGCTGTTTTTATTTTGTTTCAATTTCATACAGAGCACGAAAAATAATATCTCCAAAAAGTGCACATTTTCGTTTTTGCGCTGTATTTCAGAAACAACAGTAGTTGGAATGACATTAAGAGAGTCTTCCGGGCTTTTTGGCCGTGGTCTATTAGGAATCATTTCACCTAACGTTTCGCCCACAACTGCGGTAGGCATCTTCAGAGGATTCTTGGTCTTAGATTGTAACTCGATCGCTGAATTTCCGAAAGTGTTGCTGGATTCGATCCGTTGGCCCCACTTATACCCTGATCATTGGCGGAGAAGGTAGTGGGTTTACGCGCGCGATGTTGATTGGTCCATCGCTTCCACTTCGTATTGGCTTGATTTTAGTCTTTTCCAACACCGGCAACCATGCGCTATGTACCAAAGGAGTTTCTTCTCTTCTGTTCATATTGTTCTTATGTTTATATATCTCAATGGCTTCCATGTTCATCCTAGGATAGAAACTTTTGATGTTTGAAATAGCTTCTGCCTTTGAGAAAACAATATTGTGTCCATCTGTCAGAGCATGTTCCGCTAGTGCGGATTTTTCTGCCTGATTGAGTCGACAGCATCGTTCATGCTCCTTAATTCTCGTATTGATACTTCGCTTCGTTGTACCAATGTAGACTTTGCCGCAGTCACAAGGTATCCTGTAAATACCGGGTTGAGAGAGTGGGTCGACTTTGTCTTTGGTAGTTCTGATCATTTGGCCAAGTTTTTGAGTTGGCTTATAGACAGTCTCTATATTGTGGCCCTTTAGTATTCTACCAATTCTATCGGTGACCTTGGGGATGTATGGTAAGATAGCTCTTCCATTGGGGGTGAGTTGTGATGTGTTATCATCACGTGTGGAAAGTCTTGGTCTTATTGCCCTCTGAATTTCCCTAGCATTATATCCGTTAGCGACGAATGCATGCTGTAGATGTTCAAGTTCATCCTCCAGAAATTCCGGCTCGCACAATCGTCGGGCTCTATCTACGAGTGTTTTTATAACTCCTCGTTTCTGTTGCGGATGATGATTGGACTGCTTGTGTAGATATCTGTCAGTGTGGGTTGGTTTTCTATAAACCCTGTATCCTAGCTTTCCATTAGGCTTTCTAGTGACCAAGACGTCTAGAAAGGGTAGAGCACCATCCTTTTCAATTTCCATAGTGAATTGAATATTTGGGTGCCTACTGTTAAGATGGGATAGGAAAGCATCCAATTCTTCAAGTCCATGACTCCAGACGACAAAAGTATCATCCACATAACGTAGCCATGTGGACGGTCTCTTAGTTGCCGCTTCAATTGCACTTTGTTCGAATTTCTCCATGAAGAAATTTGCAATTGCAGGACTTATGCCGAGGCCACACAGAGCGCTATGCTATAGACGCTATGGACGCTATGGACGCGATGTTCGCTAAGTTACTGGCCACACGGAAAGCTACATACTTTAGTATATCTTTCACGTCTCGCAATCACCAGGCTCAGTTGTATTTGACGATGTTACCAAGCACGGTGCCATGGGATAGTGATAGCGATGACGATGAGTTGCTTTTATTGTTTTCGTTGTGCAAAAATGAACGTAAAAGAAAATGGGTCCACGAAGTGAACAAAACGAGAAAGGATTTCGGTGAATTTCATCATCTCGTAGTTCAGTTGCTAGAAGAATATTTTCGAATGAGCCCGCAGCAGTTTGACCAATTGTTAAGCATTATTGAAAAGCGACATTATCCTTCGACAGATCACACTACACTGAAGCGAAAATCACCGCGGCAGCCCTCGCGATGTGTTGAATATAGCCGAGAATCAAACATCGAGCCACGTGGCTTAGATCGCGAACATAGCGTACCAGTGTCGGTGTGGCCGCCTACATTCAAAATAAAGCTGGCTAATTTTTGGATGCATCGCGAACGAAGCGAACATAGCGTACGTAGCGCTCGGTGTGGCCTCGGCATTAGAGGGTTCCCCATGGCGCAGCCATCTATTTGCTCATAGAATTCGCCTTTCCACTGAAAATAGCTGGATGACAGGCAAAGTTCGAATAGCTTTGTTATGTCATTCGGGAATAACTCAGACACGTAGTTAAGCGATTCCCTGATGGGAACTAGTGTGAACAAAGACACAACATCAAAACTAACGAGTCGGTCATTCGGTCCCAACTGAATGTTCTGCAGTTTTTCTACAAACTGGGTAGAGTCCTTGACGAAAGTGTCCGTGTTTCCCACATGAGGTCTCAACATAGTTGTTAAAACTTTGGCTAAGTCGTATGTTGGTGAATCGATGGTACTAACGATAGGTCTCAATGGGACATTATCCTTGTGAATTTTCGGAAGTCCGTATATACACGGAGCCCTTGCTTCACTCTTACAAATCCTCTTTTTAAGTTCCTCATCGAGAGAAGAAACTTTTATAAGAGCCTTTGCTTGTCTGAGCCTGGACGAGGTAGGATCTCTTTTAAGTTTCCTGTAGTTTGAGGGGTCTAACAACGCCCTCATTTTGGAATCATAGTCAGAGGTGTCCATCACTACCGTCGCGTTTCCTTTGTCAGCTGGAAGGATCACAATGGATGTATCTTCATTGAGACTCTTTATGGCTTGGTGTTCCCTGAAATTTATATTATTTTTTGGAGGTTTAGCCTTCCTGATGATTCTTGAGGCTTCAGTCCTCACTTCTTCAGCCGTAGCCTCAGGTAAGGATCGAATTGCTGCCTCAACATTGGCTATTATATTCTCTACAGGAATTTGTTTCGTTCGAATGGAGAAATTGTTTCCCTTTTCAAGGATGGATTTCTCCTCTTGTGTTAATGTCCTCTTGGACAAGTTAACAACAGTTTCTTTCCTGTTCGGAACTGAAGAAACAGATAATTCCTGCAACCGTGAGAATTTATTTTTGAGGCGTATAGTATTAGTGTACATTCGCCCCTCCATGGATTTCTGTGTTATGTGGATGATACTTTTATCGTCTGGAGTCATGGACTTGAAGAATTGGATGCTTTCCTATCCCATCTTAACAGTAGGCACCCAAATATTCAATTCACTATGGAAATTGAAAAGGATGGTGCTCTACCCTTTCTAGACGTCTTGGTCACTAGAAAGCCTAATGGAAAGCTAGGACACATCGTTTATAGAAAACCAACCCACACTGACAGATATCTACACAAGCAGTCCAATCATCATCCGCAACAGAAACGAGGAGTTATAAAAACACTCGTAGATAGAGCCCGACGATTGTGCGAGCCGGAATTTCTGGAGGATGAACTTGAACATCTACAGCATGCATTCGTCGCTAACGGATATAATGCTAGGGAAATTCAGAGGGCAATAAGACCAAGACTTTCCACACGTGATGATAACACATCACAACTCACCCCCAATGGAAGAGCTATCTTACCATACATCCCCAAGGTCACCGATAGAATTGGTAGAATACTAAAGGGCCACAATATAGAGACTGTCAATAAGCCAACTCAAAAACTTGGCCAAATGATCAGAACTACCAAAAACAAAGTCGACCCACTCTCTCAACCCGGTATTTACAGGATACCTTGTGACTGCGGCAAAGTCTACATTGGTACAACGAAGCGAAGTATCAATACGAGAATTAAGGAGCATGAACGATGCTGTCGACTCAATCAGACAGAAAAATCCGCACTAGCGGAACATGCTCTGACAGATGGACACAATATTGTTTTCTCAAAGGCAGAAGCTATTTCAAACATCAAAAGTTTCTATCCTAGGATGAACATGGAAGCCATTGAGATATATAAACATAAGAACAATATGAACAGAAGAGAAGAAACTCCTTTGGTACATAGCGCATGGTTGCCGGTGTTGGAAAAGACTAAAATCAAGCCAATACGAAGTGGAAGCGATGGACCAATCAACATCGCGCGCGTAAACCCACTACCTTCTCCCGCCAATGATCAGGGTATAAGTGGGGCCAACGGATCGAATCCAGCAACACTTTCGGAAATTCAGCGGTCGAGTTACAATCTAAGACCAAGAATCCTCTGAAGATGCCTACCGCAGTTGTGGGCGAAACGTTAGGTGAAATAATTCCTAATAGACCACGGCCAAAAAGCCCGGAAGACTCTCTTAATGTCAATATATCCGGTCGTGAAAGCCTGAAACTATTTAGTAGTTGGAATATTTCTGTTTGTGGATACAAAAGTTATACAAAAAAGTAGCGAAAACCGCATGTCTGTATCATCTGTCTCAATAATAGCTCAGTGTAGATGGGGTGGAAAAGCTTGAATGAAACCACTCTGAAGGGGATATTTTTTCAGGCAATTTAAGGACTGACGTGGAAATATTCTCACCTTCTAGCGATCTCCACCAACTTCGAAAATGGCTTCTCCCAAGTATACATCTTGATGACGCGGATTCCTGAGATGATCTCGTTCATCAGGAGGATCCTTTCGTCGGTTTTCTTGGCTATCCTCAGTCGATATTTCGCGGAAAGCTTTCCGTTGTACACTGGAAAAAATCTTGTTTGTTCACTTCTAAAGGGTGTTTTACGAGTCGTCGGCCATAACGTTTTTTTTTGTATTCTAAGATCCTCAGTTTCGGAGATTCCGGATGTTTCATGAAGATTGGCTTAAATTTGCGATAGGTATTACTCTGGAATGCAACGATCAAATTTTATTGGTTTGTTCACAGCAAGAAGCTCTTTCAAACAGTCCATGAATTATCCATAATTAATTACCGGTGACAACATGAAAGATTCCTTCAGGTTACCACACGTAATGAGAGTCTAGTAAATCAACGAGTTGAAAAACAACAAATTCTGGATACGCAAGCTTCAAATCCAACAAGTACCAGGAGAATAAAACGCTCTGAAAATCACCCACACTGAAGTCTTCTGAATGATAAAACAAGAAAAATAACATCTTATTAACAAGATGTCCAAAAATTAGAACAAAGAGATGAAGAACTGAGGAGAAGTTGGGGTATTCAATAATAGAACTCGTCTTATATGGACTAAGAATAATCATCATTCGACACATTTTGAAAATTCACAGATGCATAGGAAATCGCGGACCTGTGGCATGACGACCAAGGTCTCGAAAGACTAAAATTTAATACTTATTTCTGTTGTTAAGCCAATACATTTACGGATTTCATTTCCAAGAGGGTTCCCATAATTCATATTGTTGAAAATTGAGCATTGCACCCCTCAGACCTCATCCGCAGCTACGCCTATGGTTAGATCGCAGCGCCACGCCGTACAGATCTATGGTCAGCTGATTGGTTGATCGCGTCAAATTAGTCTCCCCTATGTATTAATCAGCTGACAAAAAACTCATGTTCATTGATTGAATCAATTAATCATCCTCTTTTTTAATCCATCTCTGTCTGTGAATAGACCTCCTCTTGTAAATTAGAATTTTCAAAAAGTCACCTCGCTTAGTAACTGATCATCTCGTTCATTTCTTGTAATAACTAATCTTCAAAAAGGTGAATGAATTCACAGAATTCTTAATTGTTGCATATTCTATGTTATTTCCCCACTTTTTGTAAAGTTTGAAACTTTGTCCACGTTTTAGATCATGAAAATCTATAAAAATATTGGTAATCCTCTCTCACTTTATTCCAATAAGAACTCTATTGCGTTAAACTAATACATTGGACTTCTCTAAGATATGAAAATTTTGGTATATTTTTGCAGTTCTCATAGATTTTTCAGATATCTGTGGACTCCTCACATAGAAGTGATTACATTCCCTGTGGTAATAAATACTGATTTGAAATATTCCCATGTGCATCCCATTATCTTAATCTATTGATCTCTTTTCTCAACTATTCACTTCTCATAACACTTGCTAATTATTGTTTTCGCGTTTCAGATGAATGAAAATCCTCAAACGCAAAGGCGAATCATGGAATCAGTTTTCTCTCTCAATAAAACCAAGTGAACTTCTCTGAAGTATTTGAACGATCAAGTAGCTCAAACATTGAACCTGATTGACAATCTCAGTCCCTGCTCCACCTTGAGCGGTCTCCTCAAATATTGATAAAATCATTAAACTGGTATGATCTCCTCATTATACATGAGAAATTCTCAGGTTCATTCATCTGAAACACTTAGCAAGTAAGATCTCAAGCCTTCTACATCCTCGAATCAATGAGTTAGTGATTCTATTCATACAAAGCAAAACTCATATTATATTCCTCGTAATTGTCAATTGTAGCTTCTATATTTCTGATGAACACTAACCCTGCTTACTAAAAGCAGTTTGTCACTGTAAATGTCGTCTCAATTTATTAAATAGTATTCTCTTTATAGAAAGATGTTATAGATCATAAATATTGATTTCTCAATCATGATTTTCTCACATTTGTAATAATCTCAATGAAGAACAGACTCAGACTACTAAGTTTTCAATACACGTATCTCCTCTAAGGCCTGATCTCACTTTTATTACAACTCAGCCTACTCTAATGATTCATTATTCAAACTTCTGTTTTTCTGATTTCGAAATCAATTTCAATTGCATCATCTCTGTAAACGCTGTGTTAAATTTTAAATTAATGGAACTATCTGACCTCTCATTTTCAACATCTCTAGATTACCTCTGTTTTTAGTTGAATAATTCACTCTGAGTTTATAGATGACTTTAATTTTTGTATTTTTACTGTATTAACTTCATGCGGGTGACTTATTCATTTTATGATTGTGAATGATGTCAATAATTGTTTCTACACTACCATCTCCAACTCAATTATCTGGATACAGTCCTTCACAGTATTTTACGAAATCAGAACAAACTCGATTTTGAACACATATCAAAATTCACTATTTAACTTCAGAAGATTTCAGAACTCGGTTTTGCATACTTTCAATCACTTTTTTACGCACTCCTAATGTTTCAAGATAAGGAGGACTTAAACAGAATTCAAAATAGTTGAAAATCTCTGCAGGAGGCAAAAAAATATTATCACCAAAGGGATAAAAACAGGACCGTATTTCGAAAAACTCACATAAAGCATGAATACGTCCGGTTCCTATTTTCTTGTGACAAGTGTGCAATGCAGAGCGAGAATTGAATTCTTCAAAAATAACTCATGTAGTTTCTCATAGCAATAACGAAATTTTTGTGAGGAATGTAAAAAATATAGATTTTGGGGCTTGAAGAAAAATCAAGATATTCTGAGTACTGCCCTGAAATTGTAGATAATTCATAAATTGTTCGAAAGAGTTTCTTGAAGTGAACGAACCCATGAAATTTTATCGAAATCGGACTTTGAATTCCAGAGTTATAGCTTTCGAAAATTTGGGCCAATGTTCATGAAACACCCCGTATCTCCGGAACTAATGGTCTTAGGATACAAAACAACCAATTTTTCTGAAAGGCCTAGAGGTCCTGTATATGAGCAGTCAGTTCGCCTTTGAATTTTGAAACAATCCACGCTGTATATGACAATAATGGTAAGTTTTGAGATTTTACTGTTCTAAATCCAAGTTATAAGGTCATTTACACGTTAATTAGAAAGACATACAAACAGAAATAAAAACAGACAGACTGAGAGAAGAGCAAACAAACACATGTTTACATTTACCTATAATATTAGTAAAGTTAAGTCCATTATTCTGAAATAGTCTCTGCATAAAATAATGTTTTTGTTCGAAGGTTGACAGTCAAAAGGGATAACTTACTCTGCAGAGGAATGAAGATGACCACGAAGACTATGCCAACCAAGGCTGTTTTTCCCAGCAGGAAATAGAGGAGGAGGGAGTCTACTATGAGTTCAGAAGGCGCAATCACCAACAGGCAAACCTCCAGCATAACATAGTCGAACATCCTCACATCGTTGGACAGCAGAGTCACGATCTGGCCAGTCGAGGTATCGTTCATTGAATATTTGTTCAATCTCAGGATCTTGCGGTAAACCAGAGAACAAATGGCCACCCTCAGCTTAATGCCTGGAACATAACTGAAGTGAACACATGGGAATTTACTGAACATATTGAACATTTCAAGTATACTGATTCACAAGAGTTAGGGATATCGTATTCAATCGTTTTGAGAAGTATGTAATCTTCGAGGAAATCGCTGTGAAATCATTTGAAACTCAATAACAACTTCAATCGATCCATTAAAAATCAGTATGAGACATTTCGTCAATCTGGTCGCCTTTTTTCTGAAGTTTGGTTCCCTGCATATGCTTCATGAGTGTTCTTGTTTTGAAATGGAGTCAGTTCATCAACGGCTTCGATTTGAATCGAGTTTTTTGAAAATGCCAAGACGTAAATTAACAAACGCTGAGGCTAATAGGGCTATCGGAATGCTACAGGGTGGCCTAACTCAGGTTGTTGTAGAGAAAAGGCTCCAAGTCAGCGAAAGTGTGATATCTCGACTTGGGAGTAGGTTCAGAGAGATAGGTTCCGTGTTGAGAAGACCAATTTTTGATGGGCGACGAAAAACATCACCTGCTCAGGATAGTTTCATCTACGTGTAGAATGGTACGGAATACTCTTCAAAATGCAGCTTCCATCGAAACCATCAGACGACATTTCAGAGAGGTGGATCTAGGTTCTAGACTTCCATATTAAGAGGAGTTCCATTAACACCTGACCATAAGCGTCTAAGACTGGAATGAGCAAGGCAACATATCAATTGGAAGATCAATGGCGTAGTGTCCTCTTCATTGATGAATTCAGATATTGATAATTTTCAGATTCTTGAAGAAAAAGGGTATGGATAATTCCACGCATACTCCGTAATCGTCGCTATATCCAAGAAGTCCATCCATTCCGAGGGGGTAGTGTTATGGTATGGGCCGGGATATGTTTCAACTTGCGCACAGATCTACACATTTGTCTTGGGCATATGACCGCCTCACACTATAGGGAGCATGTCATCGACAATGTTTTGCCAAATTTTCACGCTGCTATTGGTGAAACTTTTCAATTTCTAGACAATAACGCTAGACCGCACCGTGCAGCCATACTTGAGAATGCGCGCGAGGAGCTTGGTATTCCACATTTACCAATACCTACTCACCAGATTTGAATTGCATGGAACATGCATTGGATATGCTCCAGAGAAGATTAGATAATCATCAACCTACCCCAGAGTCCTTAAATGATCTGAGAGATCTCCTGTCCTGTTTACGAAACCAAATTCCTCAAGAAATGTTCATTAACCTTGTGTGTAGTATGCAGAAAAGATGTCAAGCTGTCATTGATGCCCGTGTAGGCCAAACATTGTATTGATAGTCTTAGAAGCTTGAATTCTCTGGGAATAAAATTTCGTTATTTCACTCGATTTTTCTCAACCACCCTGTATACGCTGCAGACCTATAGGCTATAATTAATTTTATTTCCTGCAACTTGAAATCATATTAATATGAATTTACATCAAAAACTTTCATTCAAACTATACTTTTTTGCAGTTTAAGTCGATATCCCTAACTCGTGTGGAGCGGTTTACTTCTTCGAAAATGTCAGAATGGTCAAAAATTTCTTGTGACGATATAAGATGATTACTTTTCTGAATTCATCTATGTTTAAAAATGAGCAAAAAGTCGCTTCGAGAATTGAATCTGTAATAATCGCATACAACATACAAAAATGGATCTTCTTTCTCTTTTTCAGTGGCGTAACAACAACAAGATTATATGTGGGCAAGATAAAATTTGCGAGGCCCCTTGATGAAAAAAGGTTTTCATAAGAAACAATCGAAATTGTCTAACATTTAATAAAATATATGTGACGAATTATGAAGTAAAAGTCAAATAAAAATTGTCGACTTCTAGCCTGACTTAACTGCCTCATCCATCATAGTCCAGCTGGGACGTTAAATCTGTTTCGATAGAGATGATTGCCAGAGAAGAAAGCCTTTCCTGATACATTGTATTTCGCAGGTTATTTTTTACCAGCTTTAATTTTGAGAAATCTTTTTCAGCAGAGACTGTACTCACCAGTATAGTCAATAAAATTCAAATGGATAAACTTCTTGCATGCTGTTTTTTGCTATATATTGGAAAAGCTGTCTCACATCTTCAATGAAGACTCTACAGCAATTTGTTTGATTTTGGCTGTTTCTGGTACTAGATAGGTAAAAATTTGAAAAGAGTCTTGGGCTCGATTTTCGTGAGAACACCAGTAGTGGAAACCGCTGCAACATGTCTTCATTTGTTTCGAAGATATAACAAAATTTTTCTATTTGATCGATTCCGAAGATGTGCCATAACTTTTTTATTTCCGAAATATCTGAAAACGATGGAAACTTTTTCACTGGAACTAAGACTCTTTTTTGAAATTTTCATCTCTAATTTTTTATGATATAAAATGAAAAAAATTCGTTCGTTTTCAAAAGAAAAAAGTTTTTTTTTTCCGAGACAAAATAATTAATATAGTGTATTATTATTTCCTGTGAAAATTTCAATGGTTGTCACATATTTTTGTAAATAAAAATATCATGGAACACTTAAGGATACCCTGTTCAGGTTCATCACTGCTTTCATAATCAAATATTCTTTGTGATTTAGGGCAGTGGAGATTCGCTTTTGTCACTCTCAAGCGGCGACCAGAGTAAACTGATGTATGCAGGTATTTAGGTATTCCTTGCACGGCTTAGGTTTGTGTGAATTTCTGCAAATATATTGCGCTATAGAAAGTTGATAAATCATCGTTAACAAAGAAAAAAGTCTTCGTATAAATTAATCTCTAAATAAAATGATTTATCTTGAAGGGATTGGGCAGCGAGGCTCTTAAGGACGCGAGGCCGTGGGCCGCCGCCCACGCCCAGTTACGCCACTGCTCTTTTTAATATCAGTATAGTCCTTCCTTCATATCTTCAGTCTATACGTTTAAGTTCAAGTATCAGAAATTTGAACCTCTGTACGAAATGAGCGGGAGAAACATTTCACACCACAAAAACAATCGCAGAAGTTGATTTTGATGATAAAACACCTTGGTTTCCTGCAAAATGAAAAATATGGTTGAATAGGTGTACAACTTTTCTTCCGACGTTTTGCAATAGCTGACAATAGCGGTATGTGGTAGTTGAAATAAATAGATCGTAGATGTCATAAAATAGGCTTAGGTACATGTTAACGTAACGATATCGAAATATAAGTCGATTTGTGTCTGCATCATAAATTTTTTCTCGATCAATCATGTCAGTTTACGAGTCGAATTCTCGTCATTCGCGAGAGGTTTTAATTTTCTGCTTCAATATGGCGAAATCTGCGGCTGAGGCTCATCTATTGTTATCGAATACTTAAGGTAAGGCCGCGAATCATGAATGTATAACCAGTTTTTTTAATAAAACCCAGAATTTCGGGGAAAAAAACGGCAGAAGCAAAGTTGTACACCTAAAATATCAATAGAAATAGTAGATAAAAGTCATATTTACCTAATTGGAACATCCCCATAACGTACGTGTGGCCAGATAGAGACCCAACAAATATTATAACGATTATGGCAGCTACGTACATCAGTGCTTCATTATCGGTTATACTAGTTTGCCCAGGGACGTAGTAGTTTAAAATCTGCATCAAAAGAATAGGCTGGCATAATCTGGAAACAAGTAGCAACATAAATTTCCAGAAGTCGAAGACATAGTGATCACTTACTTCGGAGCAAAGACCAGAAAAAAATTTATCATAATGTAGAAACAAATCTCTCCCTTGAAAACATTCCATAAAGCCCTTACTAGCGATTTCCGTTTGGTTTTCGCCAATTTCAACCATTCTTCTTCCAACGCGTTTCCCAATCGATTCGATCTGTGAGCCTCCAAAGGCTTGAAGAGGTCATCTTCGGTCAAGTCTCTCTTGTTACCTTTTGCGAATACCGGAATTGTCCATCTGGAAGGGAAATTTGTAGAAAATATAGTTTTCATAATGAAGACTGTTGCAATAGGTTGAAAAATAATAGTATATTCTAAAACAAGTTGCAGAATGAGCTCCTATTCCAACACGAATGCGAAATTCGAAAATGAGCGACGAAGGAGCGAGTTTCAATAATAATAATAATAATAATTATAATTCATTTATTCATAGTAATTACAAAACAGGGATGAATAAACTTTTTAACCCATCAAATGTTTCATGGGGAGTCATGTGAAATTCTTTATCTAATAAAGATCTAATATCTGATCCATCGAATAAAGTTCCTGGTTTTAACCTTCCCAGGAGAATATGGTCCCTTCTTAATCGAATAAGAACAGGTCATGGTCGTACCAACAGCATGCTTCTCAAGTGGAATTCGGTTGATAGTCCTAATTGTGAATGTGGTGAATCAGAGGAAACAGTTGAACACCTAATTAATAATTGTTCGATTTATAAATTCCCAGATGGCATTAGAGCCATACACAATATATCAAACTCATTTTTGCAATGGGTTGAAAATTTCAGATCGATTTGATGAAGTATAAATTGAATTCTCTTGCTGTTCTGCCTTTTTTTATTTTCAGGTTGGAGTTTGTGTTTGGAAATCCTTCCTCCGAAGAGCCGTCCCGCTGATCGTGATGTCCTTCTATATAGAATATTCAGATACAACAATTTTATTTTATTTTTTTAACGGGGAGACAGGTTTTTTCGGCTGAGGTTTTTTCCCCTGGCTCTATAGTATCGTATGATACTGGTGATGAAAGTATCGTATGATACTATAGTATCATACGAAGAATGTTGTGGTACCCCGTTCCTTTTTTTACCTCAGCTTAGGTTCTTTTTGTTTCAACATTTTTTGTATTATTTTAGCTCTCTTATTCAAAAGAAGATATATATATATATATATATATAAGTATCTTTGAACTTTCAGTTGTATCTCCCCAGAAAAGGATGCCAAAGTTAAGGATACTATGAAAGAAGCTGAAGTAGGCAATCTTGGCTGCTTCAACACCTGCGACTGCTTAATTCTCCTAACCGCATACGTAGCTCTTGACAACCTAGGAATCATTTCATCAATGTGGACAGAAAACTTGAGGTTTGGCTGCAAGAAGACACCAAGTAACCGCATGTGATTGTCCGAAGACATCTTTGGTTCAAATATTAGTCTCTGCGTTTCATCTGTGTTCATCATCAATTTATTCGCATTGAACCATATTTGAGCATCATTTAGTGTTTTTCTATCTTCCTTCTCTAATTCATGGTTGTCCATACCCCTATTCAGGAACGAGGTGTCATCAGCGAAGAGGATGGTTTGATCTGAATTCATATTAGCTGGTAAGTCATTTATACAGGGTGTACCAAGTTCGACGGCCTATTAGGCGTTTCTGGAGAACTAGACTTATTTGAAATCTGAAAATTGGGATTATTATATTGTTTGACATTATCTACCGAGCTAAAATATTCTTGGAGCCTGACCACTTTCAGTTATACAGGGAGCGAAAAAAAATTTTTCAAAATTTTTTCTTTCGGTTTTTTTCTTTTTGAATTTGACAGAGTATGCAATTCTGAATACATTCGTACTCAAATTGTTGCATTCGTCGAAATACTTTCGGAAATTTTCGAGAAAAACCTGAAGAAAAAGAGAGAAAAGAGTATTCGGTATTATGTTTGTTATTCCTAATCTAGATACCTTAAGCACAAACCGTTTTCACATTTTCGAAGTCAAAGACTGTGGAAATATTGTACATTTTTAAAATTTTGAAAAACTCATCACAGGGTGTTCCAAATGTTGGGTCAAAATTGGGGATCAAGATTGGCCCATAACTTTCGTTTTTCAAATTAAAACCCTATTTTTTTATGATTGCGTTGGATTGTATGAAGAAAAATGATGATAGTGTTCTAACATGTTAATGCTCCTAAAATTGATAATTCTTGAGTTATTTAGGATTTTCTGATTTTATGTGGTACGTAGCGTCAAATTCATTTAATCTGTTTCATATCAACTATGACCTTGGTCATAGAAAATGAATTATTCCACTAGTGACACACACTTGAATACATCCGTACTTAAATCATTGCATTCGTGAAAATACTTTCCGAAATATAAAAAAAAAAACTGAAAAAAAAAGGTAGATAAGAGTCTTCGGTATAATGTTTGCTATTTCTAATCTAGATATCTTAAGCACAAACCGTTCTCACGTTTTTGTAGTCGAAGAGAATGGAAATATTTTACATATTTAGAATTTTGAGAAACTCGTCACAGGGTGTTCCAAATGTTGGGTCAAAAATTGGGAAGAAGATTGGCCCATAACTTTCGTTTTTCAAATCAGAACCCTATTTTTTTATAATTGCGTTGGATTCTGCGAAGACAAATGATGATAATGTTCCATCATGTTGATACTTCTAAAATTAATAATTCTTGAGTTATTTAGTATTTTCTGATTCCATGTCGTACGTTGCGTCAAATTCATAAAATCTGTTTCATAACAACAATGATGAATGAATTAAGGAAAAAGGTGTGTCACTAGTGAGTTATTGGAATAATTCATCTTCTATGACCAAGGTCATAGTTGATAAGAAACAGATTTAATGAATTTGACTCTACGTACGACATAAAATCAGAAAATCCTAAATAACTCAAGAATTATCAATTTTAGGAGCATCAACATGTTGAAACATTATCATCATTTTTCTTTGTACAATCCAACGCAATCATAAAAAAATAGGGTTCTGATTTGAAAAACGAAAGTTATGGGCCAATCTTGATCCCAATTTTTGACCCAACATTTGGAACGCCCTGTGATGAATTTTTCAAAATTCTAGAAATGTACAATATTTCCACATTCTTCGACTTTAAAAATGTGAAAACGGTTTGTGCTTGAGGTATCTAGATTAGGAATAACGAACATAATACCCAATATTCTTTTTTTTCAGGTTTTCCTCGATATTTTTGAAAGTATTTCGACGAATGCAACGATTTGAGTACGAATGTATTCAGAATTGCATACTCTGTCAAATTCAAAAAGAAAAAAGCAGAAAAAAAAAATTTTGAAATTTTTTTTTTCGCTCCCTGTATAACTGGAAGTGGTCAGGCTCCAAGAATATTTTAGCTCGGTAGATAATGTCAAACGATATAATAGTCCCAATTTTCAGAATTCAGATAATTCTAGTTCTCCACAAACGCCTAATAGGCCGTCGAACTTGGTACACCCTGTATATATAACAAACAAAAGGGGTTCCAATACAGAAC
The DNA here is from genome assembly GCA_038502775.1 of Hippodamia convergens. Lineage (NCBI taxonomy): Eukaryota > Metazoa > Arthropoda > Insecta > Coleoptera > Coccinellidae > Hippodamia > Hippodamia convergens. The sequence goes on along the minus strand of CM076612.1, from coordinate 2,101,195 downwards.
CCTGCGGTACGCCACCGCTCACTTTTTCCCAAGCAGAAGACCTGCCTTCCAAGCCTGTCATCTGCATTCTGTCTGTCAAATAACTTTTCATCAGGTCAAGAGCTCCACCCCTGATTCCATAGTGTTCAAGCTTGTTTAAGACACTGTCAAAAGCCTTGGACAAGTCATATGCCTGTATACTACATTATTGACCCCCATCAAAGGCCTTTCCTATATTCTCGAGCACCTCCGCCAGTGCTGTCTCGACTGATCTGCCCGTCAAGAATCCATGCTGTTGTTTACAGAAAATTTTATGATGTTTGAAGAAGCTCAGTATTCTATTCTTTATAATTATCTCAAGCAACTTAGATAACACAGGAAGTATTGATACAGGTCGATAGTTTTCTGGTAATTCCATATCTCCTTTTTTATGGACAGGTACTATTTTGGCCTCCTTCAACTGATCAGGAAAGTAACCCTCTTCTAGACATTTTCAGAACATGTTACATATTGGAACCTCAATGCACGGGAAAATCTCCTTTAATATGGTTGATGTCATTCCATAGATATCTCTGGTTTGCTTAGATTTTATTCGGAAGCATGAGTGTTGGAATTGCCTTCTGCTACGAGTATTAGACGATATTTTCTCTATTTCAGTTTTGTGGAAAACTTTCGAAATTCAAATCAAAATTCATATTAGTGACTTTTGTATTGTATCTTGGCAGTTGGTATCACTAACGAAACTTGACAGATTGCGGAATTTGAATTGATCTGATTCGAAAATTGAGTGGATCGGCAGTCAGAACTGAGAACCACAAAACGAAAAATATAACTGAGTTTCATTACAGCACTACTTTTAGTACTGTAATGAACTCATTACGATACTGAAAAAGAGAAAGCTTATTTCCCCACTGATTATTTGTACTAAGACTCCTTTGTTGATAGTTGATAGTTTAAAAGGAGTTACAGTCCACTGCGACCTTATGGTCTATTGTGCCCCCTGACAAAGCTTTACAGCTCGCCTTCCAGTCCCAGAGATCTTATGAAATCCAATATCTCTGAAGGCTTCAGTGAGGCTAATTCCTCACTCCTACAGGTCTCTTGACCAAAGCATTGTTTCCTTTGGCTTACAATGCCAAAGCCTTCTGTGACTAGGTGAATAGAAGTTTCTTCCTCCTCCCCACAGAATCTACACTCGTCAGTGTCCGATACGCCCATTCTCAGCAAGTGCTTTCTGAGGCGACAATGCCCTGTAAGAAAGCCAGTGAGGAGGTGTAGTTGGTTCTTACTGAGATCTAAATATCTTTCGGATCTTGCAGTTTCAAAATTCCGGAGGAACTTTTTGGAGTGATCCAACCCTGGGAGATTCTGCCAGAGTGTTTCTCTTTAAGTTTTCTCCTTCTCCAGAAACTCTTTATTATAGGTACATTTTCCTATATAACAGAAAGATTCTGGGTCAGTGAGTGGTTTCCGAGCACCCTCTCTGGCATGTTTGTTGGCCTCTTCGTTACCTGTGATTTCCGTATGACCAAGAACCCAGATGAAAGAGACTTTATTTTTCTTGCCTACCTCATTGAGTTTGCTCCGGCATTCCCAAGTCGACTTTGAGTCGATGACATAGGAGTTCAGTACTTTAATAGCAGCTTGACTATCTGAGTGAATAGCTATGTCGCAATTCTGATAGTTTCTCTCTAGATTAATGTCTAGACATCTTTCGATTGCTAATATTTCTGCTTGCAGAACACTCACACAGGAGCCTAACGATAGTGCACACTCCTTGGTTAGTATAGTTCTCTGAAATATTGTACCTCCCCATAATCGCAGAGAAACAATAAAGTAATAAAAAAATTCGCTTCATCCTATTTGAAAACGAAACAAATATTAGAATATCCATGTAAATCTATATTCATCATATCATTATTGACAAAAACCTAACACAAGTGAAAACAACAAAATACACACTGCGCAAAAAAATTAACGCACATTATGGAAATCTCAAATTTATTCTACAACTGAAGATGTTCTCAATGATAATTATTTTTATCAGAATTATGCATGCATATGTTATCCACTCTCAACGTTTTTCTTCAATACAGATGTTTTTCCAAGCAGGAATAAAAAAAGATGATATTATCAAATTTTGAATGTATTGGCTCCAGTCTAAAATCAGTTGTTCTCGATTAATTCTAGTGATCAATAGTTTTTCTTTCGTTGTATTTTCTACACTCGAGTGTGCTATGCAACGCGAAACATGCAATTTGACCCAAGAGGAATGTGCCCAAGCGGCAGTTTTGCCAGAAGAAGGGTTGATATACACAAGAATTGCAGAAGGTTTCGAGTTTCCCATAAAAGTGTGTCCAGAATGTTGCAGCGATTCAGGGAGACAGGTATGAATGTCCGAAGACCAGGACAGGGTGGACCACTGGTAACAACTGCCATTTAAGAACTTTACTTGAGAGTTTCTGCGTTGAGACAACGGTTTGCAAACGCTCGCCTCCCTCAAAATCAGCTTGAGCAAATTCATGGGGTGCAAATTAGCACTCAAACAATAAGAAATCGCCTCAAAGAATATGATTTAAGGCCTCGTGTCGCGGCAAGAGGCCCAGCTCTAACCCCAGCCCATCGAATAGCGCGTTTGGATTTTGCGATAGAGCATATCCATTGGGAATAGGCCGATTGGGAAAGAGTTCTCTTCACAGATGAGTCTAGATTCTGCCTCTACCATTGTGATCGACGTTCCCTTGTTTACAGACGTCCACATGAAAGATATGCCCAGTGAAATCCCCTGAATACTACTGGTTTCGGGGGAGGATCGATTATGGTATGAAGAGGAATATCTTTGACTGCTCGCACAGACCTAGTGGTCGTTGATAATGGAGCTATGAATGTTGATAAGTATATAAGGAACAGTCTTGAACAGCATGTAGTGCCATACATTGGTGAAAATTTCATTTTTATGGACGATAACGCCAGACCCCATCGAGCGCGCATCGTTCAGGAGTACCTTGAAGAGGTTGAAGTCTCTCGAACGGAATGGCCAGCAAGAAGTCCAGATCTCAATCAGATTGAGCAGGTTTGGGACAACCTCAATAGAAGACTGAGAAGTTCAGAAAATCATCATTTTGAGTATGAACCGTCGTTGCCGAGCTGTAATTAACGCAAGGGGTGGAAATACCAAGTATTAAATCAGTTATCATCATTTCAGTATTTTAAAAATTGTTCATTTCTCTTCTTTCACATAAGATTCGGTGAAATCCTGAATTTTTTCTCCATTTGATGTGTCTGGTTTCGTTCAAAACCTTCCCGAGAGAACTTAAAAAATAAGTTATGAAGTCAATGTAGAGTAAACTTTCATTAAAATTGAGATTTTCAGAATGTGCTTAAATTTTTTTGCACAGTGTACAAACGAGTTAGCTGGCTTGAAAATCATTCATATGGGGATGCAAGTCAAGACTCCTAAAGAAATCGCGTTGGTGCCAATAGGATCCAGAGAAACTATAACTTAATCATATATAAATGATACGATTTTTGCATAGGTACGTAAAATATTCACTCACAAGAAAAAGAGATTTGACAAGAAACCTGCAGTCTCCCTTGGATTGGCTTGTCTCCTATCTGACTTCTGGTCCTCCATCTCGTGGAATAGGCCACTAAGTTCACTAAATAACAGTGTTACCGCATCTTCTCAGTATCGAGACTACGAACACGAAAATAAAAAAGTCAACCGAATCAACACCGCAATCTGAGTGTGCCAGCACCCATGAAATTACCTCTTTGACCTCTGAATTACGCGCTTGTAGAACTGGAAGGTGTTAAGAGATTTTCTAAATGAATCACGAAGATTAATTTGAGTGACATCTGAAATGACAATAGGAAAATTGGAAGGTTCTATTTGAAGTTCGATAACGTCTGTGTTTAGCGCTGTTAACTTTTGAATTATTGGGTACACATAATGGGTTTCTGTTATCGCGAAGATATTATTGATTACTTCAGGTGATTGTTATTACAATAGGACATTAACTTTAGAAGTTGCACAAGGTTTTATAATTTGTTGAGGGGAATCCCTGAAAGTTTTAACTTCTCCTGCGTTAGAACTGTAGGAAATGGTGACATCTTAATAGTAAAACAAGTTGATAGTATGATAGCTATTTCAGTGAAGTTACGGAATTTGAATTCATTTGATGGCTGCCTTCGATATTTAACAGGCCAGAAGGTTGCTTTAAAATGCGACGTTGCTGGAATGCCCAGAGGGTTGCTTCTCTTTGTAACTGAAATTTTCGACTGTGAGTGTTCATATTTGGAAGGATTATCAATAGGAAAGTTTTTCATTTTAATATTTTTAAAAATTTCATTTGGAAATCTTCGATTTGGGTACTATGCCTCGTACTTATGCAGTACCCTGTTGCAAAAGCCACTATAAATCTACTAATGAGAAGAGAAGGTGTCGGTATTTAGATTTTCGAAAGATCCCATGAGAAGAAGAAAATGACTTAACACAATTCATAGAGCAAGTTGTTTTAAAATCCACGAAGTGAGTGTAGTTTGTATAAAACATTTTGCAGAAGCCCATATTTCGAAAAATAACTCTTATCCAACCGCCTAAGGTTCACCATTGAATATATCGCGAAAAGTTCCTTAATTAACTGATGATACATTTCTTTCAATTTTTCCAAAGCAGCCGAGTTGTAAGTCGTTGACGTCTTCAATTACTCCAAAAAAAAAACTGATCCTGAGGAACGGAGACAAAAATTAGTTGTCCATTATAACAATTTTTTACACTGATTGGGACAAACAAGATCGGATCGATTCATTTTCAGACTTTTGTTGTCATTTCAAAGACAAGGCAATTTCCTACTTCTTTTCTATCGTTAGAGAAAATGAATATGCTCAATTCTACAATATACACTGCGCAAAAAAATTAATGCACATTCTGAAAATCTCAATTTCAATGAAAGTTAACTCTAATTTGACTTTATAAGTTATTTTTTATGTTCTCTCGGGAAGGTTTTGAACGGAACAATACACATTAAACGGAAGAGAAATTCAGGATTTCACCGAATCTTATGTGAAAGAACGAAAATGAACAATTTTCAAAATACTGAAATGCCGATAAGTGATCTTAAAAAGTTTTGATCTAATCCTTCCCAGATTTCTCCGAGTTGGATTCCTAAGTCATAAAGAGTAGCTGAATAATTTTCTGAACTACTCAGCCTTCTATTGAGGTTGTCCAAAACCTGCTCAAACGGATTGAGATCTGGACTTCTTGCTGGCCATTCTATTCGAGAGACTTCAACCTCTTCAAGGTACTCCTGAACGATGCGCGCACGATGGGGTCTGGCATTATCGTCCATAAAAATGAAATTTTCACCAATGTATGGGGCAAATGGCACTACATGCTCTTCAAGAATGTTCCTTATATACTTATTAGCATTCAACTCTATTTTCAACGACCACTAGGTTTGTGCGAGCAGTCAAAGATATTCCACCCCATACCATAATCGATCCTCCCCCGAAACCAGTAGTATTCAGGAAATTCTACTGAGCATATCTTTCATGTGGACTTCTGTATACAAGGGAACGTCGATCACAATGGTAGAGGCAGAATCTAGACTCATCTGTTAAGAGAACTCTTTCCCAATCGGCCTCTTCCCAATGGATATGCTCTCTCGCAAAATCCAAACGCGCCCTTCGATGGGCTGAGGTAAGAGCTGGGCCTCTTGCCGCGACACGAGGCCTTAAATCATATTCTCTGAGGCGATTTCTTATTGTCTGAGTGCTAATTTGCACCCCATGAGTTTGCTCAAGCTGATTTTGAAGGAGGTGAGCGGTTGCAAACCGTTGTCTCAACGAAGAAACTCTCAAGTAACGTTCTTGAATGGCAGTTGTTACCCGTGGTCTACCCTGTCCTGGTCTTCGGACATTCATACCTGTCTCCCTGAATCGCTGCAACATTCTGGACACACTTTTATGGGAAACTCCAAACCTTTCTGCAAGTCTCGTGTATGTCCACCCTTCTTCTCGCAAAACTACCGCTTGGGCACATTCCTCTCGGGTCAAATTGCATGTTTCGTGTTGCATAGCGATCGAGTGTAGAAAATCAAACGAAAAAAACCTTTGATCACTAGAATTGATCGAGAACAACTGATTTTAGAATGGAGCCAATACATTCAAAATATGATAATATCATCTTTTTTTATTCCTGCTGGAAAAAAACATCATATGCATGCATAATTCTGATAAAGATAATTATCATTGAGAACACCCTCAGTTGTAGAATAAATTTGAGATTTCCATAATGTGCGTTAATGTTTTTGCGCAGCGTAAATTTCAGAGAGACGTTTTAAAATGTTTATTTTTGGCATATTTTCAGCGTGCTTTAGATGTTCATCGCGACAAATGTTCACTATGTCAGCAGACTTCTCCAATTATCTTGAGCAAATTTTCCAAAATTTTGAGTAATATCTTCCTCAATAATTATTCCATAATGGTTAGTGATAGAATCCTAAGAACTGCTCTTTCCGACAAGAAATTGCAAATTTTTAGAGCTTAGTTATCAGAATTGTTTTTATTTATTCAGAGTTCATTTTTAGTTTTATATAACTTATTTTATAATTTGATTCAAAGTTTTTATGCATTCAGAGTTGATTCTTGTTGAATTTCTACTTTATGGTACTTATTTCAAGTTAAAAGATCAGCAGTAAAAATGCAATGCGTTTCCGATAGCGAATTTTTTTTTTCTCTTTTGATGTTCATTCACCTATTTTCTTTGCTTCAGAAAGTAGAATAATTTTCACTCCGACTGTAATTTTTTTTTTTTTTTTTATTTATAAAATTCGCTTCAACCACAAGGGTTATTAGCGATGGAATAATAATGATACTGTAATTTTGTGGAACTTAATACAACACCTACCTCTTAGCGGTGAGTTCTGGATTATTTGTGATAAAGTATTAAGAAATTATTCGCAGATAAACGAAATGCTGTTTCATTTTCCTACCTACAGTTCTTTATTTCATTGCGAATTGGCTTGGTTAGCATTCGGGTGTATATTTCAGGAATGAAAAAACATGTTAAAAACAGCTATATATATATTTCACATCGTAATACAATCACAAGGAACATAAATCTGCGTATAGGAAATACAAAAATAGATTAATGATTCAAAAACATTCTAAGATTCCATTCAGTTGGAAATTTCAAGAGTTAAGTATCGTTCCAGTTTCGAACATTGTCTGGAACGCAGTAAGTGTGATGTTGCCAACGATAAGTACCAAATGCTCTAGCAGATTTTGGTGCAGTTTTCATGCCGTTCAACACTAGATCCATAGTGTTGAACTACAAGATTTTTTCCACTGGTCTTCTGTTATTCCGCACTGGACATGTTGTTTTCGTAATTCTGTAACAAGATAAAACATTTTCAGTTGTAGTTTAACTACCAAAAGAGTACTGAAGTTAACCCTCCGTCACTCGCGTGGCGTCTATTAGACTCCACCTAAACTGTTGACGTATGTATATTCCAAATGCGTTGAAGAATTGGCGTGATCTGTCCTATAGCTGAAGTGAACTGCATCGTGATTATGTACTAGTAAGCGCATTAGTATACGATTAGTTTCAGAGATTTTATTATCGTTTGTTTCGGTTTGGAGTCTCTCAGACACCGTGCGAGTACTAGCGTCACAATTATTTTTTTTCGAATTTGAGGACAAAAATTACGACACTTGGTCGGTTTTTAACCAGATGCACCGCAAAAATAAATTCGACCCATTTGTAGAAGTAGATGCAGAATATTTGCGTCGTATTGCTTGTGTACTTGAAGACGAACTTTCAGATGCCAATGATACCAGCGATGGTAAACAGAACCCAAAAACCCTATAAGGTTGAATTATTCACTTTTTTTCTTTTACATAAATAAAGAATGTTTAAAATTTCACTTGTTTTTTGAGTTCAAATGTAACAGATGATAAGAAAACACATGTGCGTCTATCAGACGCCACGCGAGTAACAACGTTAGGATATTTGGCGCGAGCAGCCGAGGGTTAAATGCCAAAGACACAAGGACACTGTGTCCCAAATTGGGTGAAACTGCATTGTATCTCAACTATTATTAAAGATAGAGGCATGCGGTTTTCGCGGCCCTTTGTCACTTTTTTGTGAATTTTTTCAATCCATAAATAGAAATATTCCAAATTCTTTTGTTTCTGATATACAGGGCGAGAACGAAAAGAAAATGTGCCTATAATAGATATTTTTACTTTAAAGTCAGTGGCCTAGTTGGAAAAAAAATTTAAGAGCACTCTTTTGGGATTGAGCAGAAACTTGGTAAATAATTCAAGGGAAACACCTTGTATATTTTAAGGTCAAACTTTTGCATTTATTTTTCTGAATACATCGATGTATCACAACCTCACCTTCAATGAATTTCAGCTTAAAAAATCAGAAGAATCCATATTTATGTTTGTGTTTTTGATAGTAGGTCATGAATTTTTTCAAACATGCATTTAATTTTTCCTTTTTAAAACGCCATGTGACTTGAACCTTATTTTAATATGTGAACATAAACTCAAAATATCACTCTTCAACATAAACTTGGAATTGTTGAAAACGAAAGAAATTTTAATATTGATATGTACTGAAATTTTTTGACATGAATTGTCTATAATATTATCTTCTACCGATCTTGAAAAAAACCAACATAAATATGGATTTTTCTGATTTATATTTAAAATTCATTGAAGGTTAGGTTGAGACAGATCACTGTTTCCTGAAAAAAGAAGATGCAAAAATTTTATCGCAAAATAAAAACATTTGAAAAATATCATCTAGAAAAAAACTGAAGAAAAAGACAGATAAAAGTATTCAGTATTATGTTTGTTATTCCTATTCTAAATACCTCAAGCACATATCGTTTCCACACTTTTGAAGTCGAAGACTGTGGAAATATTGTATATTTCTAGAATTTTGAAAAACTCGTCACAGGGTGTTCCAAATGTTGAGTCAAAAATTGGGATCAACATTGGCTCATAACTTTCGTTTTTCGAATTAGAACCCTTTTTTATGTTTGCATTGGATTCTGCTAAGAAAATTGATGATTATGTTTCGACAGGTTAATGTTCCCAAAATGAATAATTTTTGAATTACATAATCATCATTTTTCTTCGCAGAATTCAATGCAGACCTAAAAAAAATAGGTTTTTAATTCGAAAAACGAAAGTTATGAGCCAATCTTGGTCCCAATTTTTGACTCAACATTTGGAACACCCTGTGACGAGTTTTTCAAAATTCTAGAAATGTACATTATATCCACAGTTTTCGACTTCGAAAATGTGAAAACGGTTTGTGCTCAACATATATAGAAAAGGAATAACAAACATATTACATATCGAATACTCTTATCTCCATTTTTTGTTTCAAATTGTTTTCGATATTTCGAAAAGTATTTCGACGAATGCAACGATTTGAAAACGAGTGTATTGAATACTCTATCAAAATTGGAAACAACAAAATAGAAAAAAAAATTCAATATTTTTTTCATCCCCTGTATAACTGAAAGTGGTCAGGCTTCAAGAATATTTTATCTCGGTAGATAGTGTCGATCAAAATAATGATCCCAATTAGGCCGTCGAACTTGATACACCCTGTATTTTATAAGCAGATTTCATTTTTTTTTTTGCTATTTCATACCTGCCGGACCCGAGAAATAATAACATCTTCAAAAGTGCACATTTTTCGTTTCCGCTCTGTATTTCAGAAACAAAAGTAGTTGGAATCTTTATGTTTGTGTATTTGAAAGTTTTACAAAAAGTGACATAGGGTCGAGAAAACCGTATGTCCCTATCTTCAATAACAGCTGAGATACAGAGCAGTCTCAACAAATTTGGGACACAGAGTACAGGGTGATTAATTTATCTTGGTAACCCCAATTTTCTCGAAAACGTCCGAATATTTTTTCATTCTGTGAATGGCGTTTTGAACAAGTCATTGTCGACTTGAGATGCGCATAAAAATCTGAGGAATAAATAAAGACGGCAGGCGTCATGGCGCTGTCAAAAATTTTTTCTCCAGAGACATACCTATTTTATCATGGCATTCGAAAGAAAATTTCATTCAAAATTTTTTTTTTTCCATACAATTTTCATCCATTTCTAACCGTCAACGAACTGTAGCGTGTTCTTTGTTAATTCTATTTCATTTATTTTTTTCTGTATTGTGATAGTATGCCTTTATTTGGAGATTTGGATATGATTTTGTGCCTTGAATTCAAGAAGGCTAGTTTTCTAGTCAATGTGCCTCTTCAAATAAGATGAAATATGTGGCTACAGCAAGATGGGGCTCCATGTCACAACGCTGCCATTGTGAAGAGATATTTAGATCAAGTATTCGAAAATAAATGGGTAGGAACTAATGGGATCATCAGATATCTCCAGACCTAACGTTCATGGATTACTTTCTGAGGGGTACCCTGAAAAATATGGTATACCAAACTGATTCTAATAACTTGGACCATTTGAAAATAAAGATAAGAAACGCATGTGCCCAAGTAGACCCTTATATTTTGACCAAAGTAACTTATAATGAAATAGGGGAATGATATACCTTATGTATGGATCATAATGGCCGGTATATAGAACATATGATTCCAAATGTTTCGTTTGTTATTAAAAAAATGTTGATTGTTATAAAATATAAGATTTAATGAATATAATCATAGAAAAATGGTTTTTTACAAAGCCTACGTCATTCATTTTACGAAACAAAATCATATCTAGGTCATCTAGACATTATGATCCAACATAAATTATATCTTTTCCCTATTTCATTATGAGTTACTTTGGTCAAAATATAAGGTCCATTTATTTTCAAATTCTTGATCTCAATATCTATTCACAATGGCAGCTGGCAGCGTTGTGTCATGGAGCCTCATCTTACTATATCCACATATTTGATCTTATTTGAAGAGGCAGATTGTGTAAAAAAGTAGCCTTCTTGAATTCAAGGCAAAAAATCATATTCATGTCTCCAAATACAGGTATACTACCACAATACAGAAAAAAGTAAAAGGAATATAATTAATTTAAAACATGCTGCAGATCGCTGATGGTTAGAAATGGTTGAAAATTGTATTCGAAAAAAACATTCTGAATGAAATGATCATTCGAATGACATGATTAAAAAGGTATGTCCCAGGAGAAGAAAATTTTGATAGCACCGCGACGCCTGGCGTCTTGATTTATTCCGCAGATTTTTATGCGCATCACAAGTCAACATTGACTTGTTCGAAACGCCATTCAAAAAATGGAAAAATATTCAGACTTTTTCGAGAAAATTGGGGTTACCAAGTTGAGTGAATCACCCTGTAGAGTTGACATGACAGCCAGGTAAGTTATTGAGAGGGTACAGATGAATTTTCGACGGTATTTTCTTGAGGATGGTAAAATGAACAGTGCACAGGTTTAAAAAAAGAAAAAGGAAAGTAAACATGAACAAATTGAAAAGGGTAATCATCAAAATGAATACCATCAATTTTAATGCACACAGACTGAAATTTTTATGAAGACTATTAGGCCAAGAATCCTCTAAAGATGTCTATCCCAGATGTAGGTGAAATAGAAAGATTCTCTCAATGCCACCATTCATGGTCGAACACTTAAAATGGTATCTCACCTCTTTGGCTATGCTCTCCAACATCTTACTCGTGGTCTCTCCAGTCGCTTGCACCAACCCATACAGCAGCCCCTCTTTCTTCTCCAGAAGCACGTGAGGGTGGTCGTATTCCTCCACTCTACCCGCCCTCATGACCAGTATCTTGTCGGAGTCCATGACGGTGTTCAACCGATGCGCTACAGTCAGAACGGTGCAGTCCGCAAACTTGCTCCTGATGGTCTTCTGGATCAGGGAGTCCGTGTAAGGGTCCACGTTGGCGGTGGCCTCGTCCAGGACCAAGATCTTGTTGTTGCGGATGAGTGCTCTGGCCAGGCAGACCAGCTGCCTTTCTCCGACGCTGAAGTTGGAGCCGCTGTCTGAAACCATGGAGTGGAGACCTTGGGTCATTTCGTCGACTGTTTCCTTCAGCTCGACTTGCTCTAGGGCGTTCCAGAGCACCTGAAATCAGAACTGTTATTCAGCATTCTTGTCTAGAAGTTTTGAACAAGTCAATGTGGACTTGAGATGCGCATGAAAATCTGAGGAATAGAAAAAACGCCAGGCATCGCGGCGCTATCAAAAATTTTTTCTCCAGGGACATAACTATTTTACCATGTCATTCGAAAGGTAATTTCATTCTGAACTTTTTTTTCGAATACAATTTTTATCCATTTCTAACCGTTAGCGATCTGCAGCGTGTTTCACTTTGATTCTATTCCATTTATTTTTTTCTGTATTGTGGTTGTATGCCTTTATTTGGAGACATAGATGTGATTATGTGATTTGAATTTAAGTAGGCTAGTTTTCTAGTCAATGTGCCCCTTCAAATAAGATGAAATATGTGGCTACAGCAAGATGGGGCTTCATGCCACCACGCTGCCATTGTCAAAAGATAATTAGATCAAGAATTCGAAAATGAATGGATTGAAATCAATGAACCCATCAAATTTCGCCAGACCTAACGCACATGGTTTACTTTTTGAGGGGTCCCCTTAAATATATGGTACACCAAATTGATTCTAATAACTTGGACTTTTGGAAAATGAAGATAAAAAAAGTATGTGCCTAAGTAGACCCTTATATTTTGACCGAAATAACTTATAATGAAATAGGGAAATGATATAACTTATGTATGAATCATAATAGCTGGTATATATATAACATATGATTCGAAATGTTTCTTCTGTTATTAAATGAAATGTTTATTGATATAAGACATAATATTTAATGAATAAAATAATAGAAAAATAGTTTGTTACAGAGCATCCGTCATTTCACGAAAAAAAAATCAAATCTAGGTCATCTAGCCATACACAAGTTATATCATCTCCCTATTTCATTACAAGTCACTTTGATCAAAATATAGGGGTCCATTTATTCTCGAATTCCTAATCTTAATATCTCTTCACAATGGCAGCGATGTGACATGAGCCCCATCTTGCTGTACACACATATTTAATCTTATTTAAAGAGACAGATTGTTCAGAAAACTAGCCTTCTTGAATTCAAGGCACAAAATCATATCAGTGTCTCCAAATCAAGGCATACTTTCACAATACAGAAAAAAAATAAATGGAATAGAATCAACATAAAACACGCTGCAAATCGCTGACGGTTAGAAATAAACAAAAATTTTATTCGAAAAAAAAGTTCAGAATGAAATTATCTTTCGAATGACCTGATAAAAATGGTATGTCCCTAGAGAAAAAATTTTTGATAGCGCCGTGACGGCTGGCGTCTTTATTTATTCCGCAGATTCTAATGCGCATCTCAAGTCGACATTGATTTATTCAAAACGCCATTCACAGAATCAAAAAATATTCGGACGTTTTCGAGAAAATTGGGGTTACCAAGATAAATGAATCACCCTGTACATTAGACTGTTTCAAAAAAATCGACATTTTTTGTTTTCACGAAACCCCCCCACCCTAATTATCTTCAGGGTATCGAAAAGAGACCTCTATGAAAATATCACCTTCAAATAATTATATTTAGAGGTCGCTCATCAATTATTTCTATTTTCCCTACTAATAGCAGGGAAAAATTTCTTTTTTCAATAAAAAATTCCTAGAGCAGAAACAATCAGATACTCTACAAATATGTCCTTACGATATTTTAATAAAACGGCCGCTTCAAAAGTTATTCATTTCGATGCGAATATTGAATTATTTCCAAAGAAAAAAATTATTCAAAAAAATCGATTCCGTTTGTTTCCACGAAACTCTATTTCTAATTATCTTCGGGGTATCGAAAAAAAGCGTCTGCCAAGATATTAGCTTTAAATATTAATATTTAGAGATAGCTCAGCGATGATTTCTATTTCTGCTGTAGATAGCAGGAAAAAATTTTCTTTTTTCAATAAAAAATGTTCCATTCACGAACCAATTGACGGATTCCACTGTGTAATACATTTTCGTGTAGGGAACTAGATGCTCTACGAAAATGTCTCGTACGATATTTCGCTCGTTCAAAAGTTATTCGAACTTTTTCTTCGAAAATACCTCTATATTAATACCTTATATTGGGGTATTTTGGAAAAAAAAGTTCAAATAACTTGTGAACGTGTGGTTTTATCGAGATATCGTATGGAACATTTTCGTAGATTATCTAGTTCTCTACACCAAAATGTATCATACAGTGGAATCTGTCTATTGGTTCGTGAACAAAAAGTTTTTTATTGAAAAAAGAATTTTTTTTTCCTGCCATCAGCAGCGAAAATAGAAACCATCGATGAGTGACCTCTAAATATTAATATTCAAAGCTCATATTTTCACAGACACCTTTTGTCGATGCCCTGAAGATGATTAGAAGGCGGGTTGCGTGAAAACAAATAAAGTCGATTTTTTTGAATATTTTTTTTCTTCAAAAATACCTCAATATTAGCATCGAATCGAATAACTTTTGAAGAGGTCGTTTTATCGAAATATCGTGATGGACATATTTGTAGTGTATCTGATTGTCTACACGAAAATGTATCACACAAAGAAATCCGTCAATTGGTTTGTGTTCTAGGAATTTTTTATTGAAAAAAGAAATTTTTCCCCTGCTATTAGTAGGCAAAATAGAAATAATTGATGAGCGACCTCTAAATGTTATTATTTGGAGCTGATATTTTCACAGAGGTCTTTTTTCGATACCCTGAAGATAATTAGCGGGGGAATTCGTGAAAACAAAAAAAGTCGATTTTTTCGAAACAGTCTACATACTCTTACGAGAGATAGAGTTGGACTAGGTGATTACTGATTCACTATGAAAATTAATTTTTGGATTTCCCTAGAAAGCTGCAGAGTGATTTTCCAACTGCATGGAAATACTTAGACCTTCATAAAATCCAGACTTATTGACGGATATAATTGAAATTTGGGAGGTTATTGGCACATTCTAAGGTCGAGTCAGAAAGATATCAATTATTTCATTATTCCGGACTCATTATTCTTCATTTAAACTGTCCAGGGTAAAACAAACACTTTGTATTTTGAATTACAAATAATTGATTCGGTTTTTAGAAGAAAGCTGAATTGTGCTTCAATTTATGATATCGCTTAAGTTGTCACATCAACAATTGTTTTTTTATGAATTTTTGAGTTTCGATAAAGTTCGAAAACTTGAATTTATTTACCTAAACAGGACTTAGTCATCTTGAGGAGGTCGAAAATAGATAATGAGAGAGTTTTATCGGCATCAAAAAAAAAAATATTTATGAAATGATGCATATGATTTTTATGTCGGAGCAGTGTCACAGAAACCGTTATCAAGTACATCGATTATTATTATTGATCAAAATATTGTTATTCAGAGCTCAAAATTATTTCTGAATAGAATGAATTGAGATGATTTTGGTAGAGATGAAATGGTTGATATGAATTTCATGTTGGGTCAATGGCACAGAAACTTTTTATTAGCCAGTAGATCCTATGCTGTCGAATATCCCGAAAGAAGACATCACCATGAGTCGAGTTTTCGGAGACTTTGAAACAGATTTGTAGAGACAGGAGATGTTAAGTATAAAAAAGAAGAGAGGATAAAATCGGCCACTAACGAAGACAAGGAGCTAGAGGCTTTACTGCATGTAACTGAAAATCCACACACAGGTCAAAGTGAGCTTGGTGTAGTTCAATAATTGCTCAAAAGAAATAAGTAGCAAGCCTACCACATTCAGATGTACCAGGTGCTCACCGATATCGATTTTGAAAACCGTCTGAATTTCTGTAACTGGGCAAGTTTTCAAATTGAACAGAACCCTACATTTTTTTAATTCATTTTATTCAGTGATGAAGCAACCGTCCACAATTCCGGAGCCGTCAATAGGCACAATTTTCATTATTACTCTTTAGAAAATCCAAGAATTATAAGTATCATTCGACGATCGGATCGTTTTGTGTTCCAGAGAAAGCGGACGACACTTTGAACATTTCTTGGATAATTAACACAATTTTTCTTTGTCTTTTTCAACGCCCGTTTGTTTTTGTATACAATATTTGAATAAAATTTTCTTTTCTGATTTAATTTTTCGTGCCTGCTGAACGCAAGACTAAAAATAGCCCTTTGGTTATTTCTAAAATGACAATGACCACCTGTGTTGATCGTTTATTTCTCTTATAACTATTGGATTTTCTACAGAGTAATAATGAAAATTGTGGCTATTGACGGCTCCGGAATTGTGGAAGGTTGCTTCATCACTGAATAAAACAAATTCAAAAAATGTAGGGTTCTGTTCAATTGGAAAACTTGCCCAGTTACAGAAATTCAGACGGTTTTCAAAATCGCTTTCGGTAAACGCCTGGTGCATCTGACCGTGCTAGGCATGATACTTATTCTTTTTGAGGATTATTTTAACTGAAAGCTCACTTATACTGCAGGCTAAATCAAGCTCCCTTTGGCTTGTGTGTAGATTTTCAGTTACCTGCAGTGAAGCCTCGAGCTCCTCGTCTTCGTTAGTGACCGATTTTATCCTGTCTTTTTTTTTACTTGACATCTCCTGTCTGTACAAATCTGTTCAAAAGCCTCCGAAAACTCGACTTATGTGGATGTCTTCTTTCGGGATATTCGACAGCATAGGATCTACTGGCTAATAAACAGTTTCTGTGGCACCGATCCAACATGAAAATCATTTCAACCATTTCATCTTTACCAAAATTCATCTCAATTTATTGTATCCGGAAATAACTTTGAGCTCTGAATAACAATATTTTGATCAATAATAATAATCGATGTACTTGATAACATTTTCTGAGGCACTGCTCCGACATGAAAATCATATGAACCATTTCATGGATAATTTTTTTTTTTTTTGATGCCGATAAAACTCTGTAATCGTTAGAATGCACAAGATACCAATAATACCTATGTATGTGTTACTTATTCGGACAAACATTATCATGTTCATGTTGAACTTCGAAGATTATTATTTTAGAAGGGTTTTGAAGTTTTCAAAAATTGGTCATTCAGTTTGGTTTCATCGTGTGACTTTAACTTTGGTTCTGTGAAGTGGGAGTATCAAAAACCAAGACAAAGGTTATTTCTGTTATTTGTGAACGTATTCAACAACAAATACCTTATAACAATAGGAAACTTTGTATGTTGTTTTATATTTATTATAGGTACTAGCTGACCAGACAGACTGATATATTTCCTTCTCAAAACAAACAAATGGTTTGTACAACTTTATTCATCTCTAAGACGAAAAAAAATTCGCTGGCTCAGCTAGCTTATTCAATTGCCAATTGCCATAATTGGTCCCACCACCAGATCCCTTACGCTCTTTAGTTTCTGGGATAGGAAATCTTTGTTGCAAAAATTTAAAAGAATGTCTTCAAATAGTGTTCAACGATAGCTCAAAGTGTCTTAGATTTCATTAGTAATAGGAATGGCATTTCAATAATGACTTTCAATTGCCAAAGTCTACATAGTCACAAATACAATTTACAAGATTCAGTTACGAGACAAACCAATGTGTTACTTCTTACCGAAACATGCATGACGCGTGATAATCCGATTGAAATACCTAATTTCAATTGTATTGTTCAATTCAAACGAGCTACTGTTCCAAAAGGTGGGGTAGCTATTTACAAAAATAGTAATAATGTTACAAATATTATTACTCCGAATATTGAAATAAATATTGAAGACGTTAGCGATGTCAATATTAGACGCTCATTTGTTGGAGATATTTGTGCATGCTTATGCAAACTTAGAAATGGCATACACATAGTCATGGTAGCAATATACATTTCTCCGAATCCAAAATTGGACGAGGTAGAGCATTTTATTCATCGCACTTTACTGGTGTACACTGAAGATGCGTCGAAAATACTTGGTACACATGGTAATAAATTTCCACTTATCTTGGCTGGCTATTTCAACATTAACTTCGCTGATCAAAAATCAGAGCAGTTGACAACTTTTCTTTCAGAAAAATTGAATTAAAAAATGAATAATGATCCATAGGAATCCACAACAAAATATGGGACCACTATTGACGCGGTATTCTCCAGATACTTAGAAGATATTAAGTCTGAAATTTATGATTCCTATTTCAGTAACCATAAACCTATAGTTTCAATGACAAACATTCCTGAATAAACTACAAGTATTGTAAGATAAATAAAAAAATATTTTAAATCAACAATAAACAGTTATCGAAACGCAAATAGAGGCCTAACTTAAATGAAGTTTCCCTTATTTTGACATTTAATCATGCGCATTCGCAAATGATTTTGAGGTGGCCTGTAATGAAATATGGGCCTCCTGTACTTAACTTAAATAAAGGACAGGCGTATTTAAATAAAAGATCCCTTATTCTGACAGTTCTCGCAATCTTCCAGGTTAAACAGCTTCTCACAACTGTCAAAATAAAGGAAATGTCATAATAAAGTTGTCAAGATATAAATTGTTGCGATAGCTCAAATATCCGACCAACGTTAAGGGATCTTTTATTACAGGATCGTTTAATAAAGTGAGGCCTGTATTTGTGTTTCGATAACTCTCTAATATTATCTTCTTATTTTTGAAAAGATGCTATGCTTTACTGCGGCAGTTCTCGAGTGCCATACGTGTTTTTTAATTTTTAGACTGAGGCAGTACGAAGTCTGCCTGGTCAGGTAGTTTGTTGAATAATTTTGTTTGGGAAAATGCAGAATTGAAAGCACAAAGGAAATGCTTTTCAACTAATTTTCAAAAACGTCTGGTTTTGCAGCTATGGAAGTCTAACGCACTATTTCAGGACCCTGTATATCGATTCTCATCAAACTTTTGAAGCAGACAATAAATCCTTATTTTTGGTATAAGTGCATAGATTTCTTCAGTTTTCTCTTTCCTCTTTTGTTTATTTTGGTTCACTGCATACATTTGTGATTAATAGGTCTTCGCCTCATCTCTTATCTGTATATATAAAAGAGAAGGTATGCTTATACTTGAAAACGGCTGGACCAATTTGACTAATTTTGGTCTTGATTCATTCGTGGAATTTCAGGGAAGGTTTAAAAGGTGGGAAAATATGAAAATGCAAGGTATTTAATGAGGTTTTTCCTTAGAAATGGAGGTGATCGTTTATCATTGATTTTCGATGATCATCAATGTCTGACAATTAAACATCGAAGTTTCAAAATTGATTTTGCATTATTTATAACATCGTTACATCTATTTCTCGATTTCAATACTTTCTTCAAGTGAGGACGATGCAAAGTTTGCACAAAACACCAATGTTTTCAATCAATGAAACATAAATAATTAATTAATATTTCGATAAACATCGGGTATCATGTTCGGTTATCTATGGCTTCTATCGGCTTCGGTGATCATTTGTGAAAGTTACATTTGAAGCGTCTCAATGCAAAACCAGACATTTGATGAATGAGTCCTTCCGAGCAAAACGAGAAAAACCTGTCAAAATCATAGTTTTGAAATGGGAAACTCCCAGTTTTAAGGCTTCCAAAGTCTACTTATGAACCTAAGGATATAAGAATCAGCAACTTTCTCTATTGTAATCCTTCCTCAACTCATTTTTTCGGAAAATGTCAAATGTCTGATTTTGCAGTTATATGCTTCATTTCAAGTTACGTCCTCTTTTTGCAGTTGGTCTTTTGTGATAGTTACAACTCACCTCAAAGTGAGCGAGAACTTTTTTGTCAACTTGGTCAATTTCAATTTGCCATAAGAAGACCTGACGTAAGAAACCGCGTAAAGGGAGGGCTCATACATTGAGGGGTTGACTGATTATTTGATTATAGGAACATAATTTCAGTTATTTAGGTATAGGACGAATTTATACGAAAAGTTAGGGAAATACAATTGGATCTGGTAGGCTGTGTGGCAATCAGTATCTAGGCTTCTTTAAAATTTTTCGTGTTTGAAGATAACATTGGACTAATAATAATAACAATGATATTAACCCAAATGGACCTGAAATTTTTTTTCTTTCATTTCAATGAGAATTGTGTCAGATTATGGTTTAAATGGGGCCTTTTCATATTTTTCATCTTGATGTGTACTTATTTTTCACGAAAAGTTAAAATTTGTGGTGTTCTTTTAAAGGAACGGTAGGTTTTTGAGCAACTAAAATTCATTTTATGAAAAATGAACTTTGAATTATAATATGTCGTAATTATGAAAGCAATTTTTCGGATGTTATGCTATTTTATATTTAATACTTATAAAATATTAGTTTTTATGCCACACTTCATCATTTTTTTATTTTATTCTGGTAAACAATCAGGTGGTCTACTCTGATCTATTTTGAAGATTGGTGTAAACTCTTTGATTGCTTAGATGGTTCTGTTTATGTTGTTTTTCTATTAGTTTTCAGCAATCTTATTGCGATGATAGCTAGTCTAGTTTGTTACCATTTCTGCGTTTTGAACAATCATGTCAAAGCAGTGTGCAAGAAGTGGGAAATACAATTTTTGTCCTTTTCGAAATACGGTTCTAACTCATGTTTTTACGGGATCAGTCAACGCCCCCCCATATATTCTAATGTTGCATGAGTTTTGGTTGGTCAATGATATTATGTTTCTCAAGGTGAATATATTAGTACTTTGTTTGGTGCATGGAAATACGAATAAGAAATTAGTAGGCGCATAAGCAACATTATTGTTATTTCACTTACAGAAAACTATTGAATTATGTGCAGAAGAAAATTTTGCTATCAGGTGGTTTTCAAATCATATCCAGATTATCTGCATGATGTAGTATCTCATGCAGAGTCAGTTTATTTTTCAATAGTTATAACAATATATTCAGGTAATATAGTAGGTGATAATCCTACCGTTCCGTTAAAAGAACGCCTTCATTTACGTAGCAAAAATCAGGTTTTGAAATCATGGAGAAAATGAATTCGCCTCTAATATTATTCATCCGACCATAGATATAATTAGTTTATTCGCAAAAGCGCTGAAATAAATACATATGAAAAAATACACCACCAGAAAAAAAGAGGAATTGCAACAATTGATATATTTATGAAGGTAACATGGTTTTAAAGTGAATTTGAATACTGAAGCACTTTGTAGGTTATATTCAGTGTTGAAGAAGGCATTAATTTATGTGTTTATATTGACGCCTTCTTTGTTTCTTTATTTTGAGCATGAATAGAAAATCTTTAGATGGGTGTTCATTATACGGAACGGTAGGTCTATTTGGGTTAATAGCCGATTTGGGCAGACGAAGTTGCGCGGGCCACCTAGTCATTGATAAATAATAAAAATAGTCTTACCTCATCGCTGAATTCCTCGAAAGGATCCAAGTTCTTCCTCATGGTACCAGAGAACAGCACCGGCTCTTGGGGAATAATGGAAATCTTACTCCTCACATCCTCCAACGGCATCTTGGTGGTGTCCAATCCATCGATCAATATGCTGCCCTCTATCGGGTACAGTTGGAACAAGCACGTTATAATAGACGACTTCCCAGCTCCCGTTCTACCCACTATCCCCACCTTCTCCTTCGGCTGCACGGTAAAGCAGATGTCCTTCAAGACGTGCGGATCCGATTCCTTGTACCTCAAGTTGACGTTCCTGAACTCCAGGCGACCTTCCGAAGGCCACTGGGATGGCAAGTTGGAGACGGCCGGTCTTTCTGGTTCCTTCTCGATGTTCTTGTATTCGATCACCCTTTCGGTGGAGGTCATCTGGTTCTCCAGCTCGCTCCATTGTCGCATGCCCCAGTCCAGGCTGGTCAGGAGGCCGATGTACTCGGTGATCAGGAGACCGATGTCTCCCCCGCGGAGATCTGAAACAGTACTTGCTATACAGGGTGTCCCAAGAAACATCAAATGCTGGGGATTTGAAAGATATATATATATCCAGCGGACACTAAAGCATGTCCGAGCCGAGATGCTAAAAGCAAGAGAATTCGAGACAGTGAACATCCACTGCGAATTTCTGTTTACACACCTACTAGTAAAAGCCTTGTGAGATACTTAATACAGAAGAAAACATCTATCAGGAGTACAACTTTGCTTCCGCCGTTTTTTCCGAAATTCGAGGCTTTATTGTAAAAAACTGGATATACTTTAGGATTCGAAGTATGGTCAATCGCTGGCCACTACTTTCTCCCATCTCCCGGGCAGCATATGAATTCCGCGTTAAAAAAACTGGTCATCATTTGAATCGATCCACGAATCGATCAAATTTTTTACTCCTTCATTAGACCGGCAGTGCTAATCAGAAGCCAACATATCAATCAAAATATCTGGGACCATTTATTTTAATGGTTTATTCTCTAGAAAAAAATTGTTATCTAGTAGTTAACTTTTCTTCCACTTAAGAAAAAACATTGGGTCGAAAATTTCACTTTTCTTATCAATTTTTTCGAAAGCTGAGCCTCAACTCTCATCTCAGTAAAGCTTAGAAAATGAAAGGAATATCAAGCAAAAGGTTTGACCATTCTATTTCTCTCATGTCAAAAGTTATGAGTTTCGCATTTACGGGACTTCATAGTGAACCACCTTGTATTGATAATTGATAACTGTTGCCAATTGAGCATTGCACCCCTCAGACCTCATCCGCAGCTACGTCTATGGTTACATCGCAGCGCCACGCACTCGCCAATCCGTATAGCTCTATGCTCGCGTCAAATTAGTCTCCTCTATGTATTAATCAGCTGACAGATTGACTCATGTTCATTAATTGAATCAATTAATCGCTCTTTTTTGTAATCCACCTCTGCCTGTGAATAGCCCCACTCTTATGCTAATCTTGTAAATTAGAATTTTCAAAAAGTCACCTCGCTTAATCACTATTCTCTCGTTGATTTCTTGGAGTGAATAATCAAACAAGCGGTACGTGAATTCTCAGAATTATTAATTGTTGCATTTTTCATGTTATTTTCCTGCTTTTCATGAAGTTTGAAAATTTTGTCCACGTTTTAGATAACCTCGCTTAATAACTGCTCATCTCGTTCATTTCTTGAAGTAAGTAATACTCAAAAAGGTACATGAATTCTCAGAATTATTAATTGTTGCATTTTGCATGTTTTTTCCATGCTTTTCATAAGAATCTATAAAAATATTAGTAATCCTTTCTCACTTTATTCTAATAAGATCTCTATTACGTTAAACTTATGTATTTGAATCCTCTAAGATATATATTTTGGTATATTTTCGCAGATTTTCCAGATATCTCTTGACTCCCTACATGGAAATGATTACTTGCTCCAGGAATGAACATTCTCATGTTTCTCTGGTAATAAATAATGAGAATTCATGTGCATCTCATTCTCTTAATCAATTCATCTCATTCCTCAACTATTCACTTCTCATAACACGATCGAACGATCAAGTAGTTCAAACATTGAACCTGATTGACAGTCTCAGTCCCTGCTCCACCTCGAGCGATCTCCTCTAATATTGGTAAAACCATTCAACTGGTATGATCTCCTCATTATAAATAAGAAATTCTCAATTTCATTCATCTGAACCACTCAGCAAGTAAGATCTCAACGTTATAGATTATATATATATTGATTTTTCGATCATGATATTCTCACATTGTAACAATCTCAATGAAGAACAGACTTAGACTACTAAGTTTCCAATACACGTATCTCCTCTAAGACCTGATCTCAATTTTATTACAACTCAGCCTACTCTAATGATTCATTCTTCAACTTATTATTCTTGCGAGGCTTTCGCAATCAATTTGTATTGCTCTTTCACTGTAAACGTTGAGTTTAATTTTGAATTAATGGAACTATTTCAAAGTCTAAGTCTGACTTCATCTGACCTCTCATTTTGAACTTCTCTAGATTACCTCTGTTTTTAGTTGAATAATTCACTCTGAGTTTATAGATGACTTTAATATTTGTATTTTTACTGTATTAACTTCATGGCGGTTGACTTATTCATCTTATGATTGTCAATGATGTCAATGAATGTTTTTACACTGCCATCTTTAACTCAATTATCTGGGTACAGTCCTTCACAGTAATTTAACAAAATCAGAACAACCCCGATTTTGAACACTCATAAACAGATAATTTTGGTATTATTTTCAGTGACTAAAGGACGATTGAAATCGGTTTGAAATCTTTGTTGATGACTTCAACTGGACAACTAGATAACGTGTAAATAAGGACAAATGATTGTGAAATGAATGTAAAAAGTTAAGCTTGCAGGAGAGTTCAAAACAGTTGGATGTATGGATTCTAAAACAACAGCTCCCAATTACGTAAAAACTTTAGAAAAAAGATTTTTTATGTGAGGTTGATCGGAACTTCAAAGTCGATTATCCCTTCTCAGAAGGGATCATATCATTCAAAATATCTGGGACCATTTATGGTTATTTCTCTAGAAAAAATTGTTATCTAGTTGTTAACTTTTCTTCCACATTTGAAAAAACATTATTCAGTTGATTATGTTACTTTTCTTATCAATCTCTCGAAATCTGAGCCTCAAATCTTATCTCAGTAAAGACTAGGGAATGAAGGGAATATCATGCTCCCCAATCACGGGACTTCATAGTGAGCCACCCTGTATCGATAATTGATGACAGATCTTCACAAAATTCGAAAGCACGTTCCATAAACTTATTAGATCTTTACAACTGCGCACTAACGTCACACACAAACGTGAGATGTTCATCACTCGACTGAATGTCAAGGTTTTGAGGCGTCGGCCTCGATCGCATATATTCGTCTTACAACAAGATAAGACAAGGGCTCAGTGTTTAGTAAGCTGTTATTGTCTTGATCAAGTAATGGCTCCAATTCTGCATATTCGAAAACCTTCTCTCTTCCACCGCCATGCTGTTATTCGACGTCAAAACCTTCCGCAAATGACGAGAATTCGGCTAGTAAACTGACATGATTTATGGAAAAAACTTGCAGATGATGCAGACACAAAGTGACTAATATTTCGAAGGCGTTATTGTATGACATCTGAGATCGATTTATTTCAACTACCACTCATCACGACAGCCAGCTATTGCAAAACGGTGGAAACAAAGTTGTACACCTAATATCCTCACAACTTAAATGAACATTGAGGTTGAAATTATTTTCAACTCGCCGAAATCTCTCAGTAGGCGAATGAAGAGATGACACACAGATAAAACCAAATAAAGAGATCATAAAAAATAGGAAAATTCTTCTAGAATTTCAATCGTATTTCACCTACCTTCGCCGAAGATAACCAGAGTGAATATGGCTAAGGCGATGAAGCAAACACACAAAGATTGATCCAGAAGCCGAAGCAACTGACTGGAGGCCAAAAACAGGAAATTCGCACTGCTGTTCCTGTCTTG